>QRDG01000165.1:834798-1115523 GCA_012064385.1 Puccinellia tenuiflora | reverse complement strand
AGCCCAAAAATTTCAACAAGTAAAAACTTGTTCCAATACCTTCAACCCAAGTTTTTTCCAGTGAGTCCACCATATCTACCTATTAGCTTTATGCTATCCAAGTATGTTTATCATGTTATTTGTGTTATCTATGCCTCTAAATGAAATGATGATGTTATTTATTGTAATGGCAAAGTTGGTTTAAAAGCTCTCACGAACTTGATGCACACTTTACTTTTATTGCATTCAAAAAGATGAACCATTGTGATTCATATTATGAAGATAGTGGCTTGATACAAGTTTAAGGTTGGGAGTTAGCCCATATATGCTGTCACATGCAAAGCTTTCAACATGTTTTATCATTTGTTTAGTTGATATCATGTACTTTTGCTATGGATGCCTATCATGACGAAATAAATGTGGAATATAGAGTTAAGTTTAAATGAGTTTGTATAAATGGTTAGAGAGAAACCTGGGCCACTAATCTAAGCCATGCATCATTCATGGTGGAAATTTACTTACATGCTATTTTGAACTCTCTGGGATACACCTTACAATAAAAATCTATATCAAAGTGGTAAATAAAGAGGGTGTTGAGATTGTTCATTATGTTTGTTTGTCTTGTTGTTTTGATGTGGGCTTGATCCATATCATTGGACAAGAGGTACCCCAGACGAGACTCTTGATGATACCATTATTACTTACAATGATAGAAAATTTAAACTTGCTTTGTTTCCCAAGTTGAGTAATCATGGTGTAGGTACTTGTATTCAAGGGGAATGAGACATCTAACCTTTACTTTATCAAGGCCACTACTCATATTTGCTTTCACATTCAACTTTAATCATTCAAGATGCTATGATAGGGGAATGAGAGCTTGACACCAAGTATTACCATTGCATTCAATAACTTAAGAAGAATAGTTTGGAGGATAGATGAAACTCATGCATGCTTTACCTCTACTTATTTATACATCTTTTCCAAAGTGTCCAACTTTTATATTCAGATTTTCTACACTCTATGGACCTCAAGTATGCAAAAGTAAGAATGTCCATAGTACTATCTTTTTATGTTGCACTTTGTGAACTATCATTGATCATCTTTCCATTGAATACTTGATATCACTTTATAAATTGTTTGCACATTGCTACTTCTTTGAAATAATGAATCATTTGACTTTATGTAACAGTAGCAATCATCTTTTATATCCATGTTTTTATTATATTACAAAGTTCATGTTAGTTTTATCACTTTCATACTCGAGGACGAGCATGAGTTAAGCTTGGGGATGTTGATGCATCTAAAATGCATACATGAACTTTGCACTATAATTGTTATATTCCAATCATATTTGCATCATATAAGGGGTACATTACTGTTATTTAATGATTTTTGATAATATATAATGATTTACCCTTTTTATGGAATTAATCCTGCGCAGGCAGAAAACCCCTTTTTCTTTCTTTAATTGTTTCAGGACCTTAACGACGTCATAATGAGCTATAAATTTAGGGGGGTTATTATTTTGGAAGGACAATATTATGGAGCGAAAGAAGTTAACGAACGGAGGCCTGGAGGCCAAATGGGAGGGTCCCACGCGGCCCCTGTACCTAGCCGCGTGGGCCCACCCCAATCAGCCCTCGTGGCCCCAATTGCATCGATCCTTCGCCCCTAAGCATCCTCATGACCTAAAAACGACTATATAAGAGGTCCCCCGACGTTTTTCCAGAGGAGCCGCCACACGAGAAAACCAGAAAACAGAGATCAGGAGGCTGAAGATTGGAGGGGGAAAACTCCGGCGGAGCCCTGCCGGAGAGGTCTCCACCTTCTCCATTGACATCTCCACCGTCTCCATGATGAAGAGGGAGTAGTCCACCGCTGGACTATGGGTTTGTGGCAGTAGCATATGTATCTCTCTCTCTCTCTCTCTCTCTCTTGAGTTTCATTAGTAGCACCGTATGAGCTGCCGAACATGATTACGGTCACCGTTGTATTACCATTGTGGTGGATCTTTCTATGAGTTAATATATGTTGAGATTGCAATGTTTGTTTCAGTTATGAAGTAGATGCATATTAGGTACCCCGTTCTTATATCCTTGTTATGATCAAGCATGTTTATGAGAGCGTGTGTGGGGGAACGTGTGCATTAGTTGGAGTAATGGGGGTGGTGAAGTGATAAGTTGACAACTTGATATATCATGATCCATTGGGTGTTTACCTTACTTTGTTGCCTCACTAGGGATAAACCAAAATACCATGTTGAAGGGTAGGAGGAGTGACATGCCTCTACCTAAGACTAGATCCATCATGTGTTTATTTTAACTTCATGTCATTGATCTTAAAGCTATACTCTGATGTTATCTTAATTACTAAGGTGCATGATTTATTTCACATCTTGGTGGAGTATAAGTGAGACTCATAATCTCTATGTTAGGACGTGATGCCCATATAATTAGTAACATGAAAGAACTTGTTTGCAATCTCATATGTTAAGTTTAAGTCTACTTGTTTGCCACACTATATTAAAGAGAGAGTGCATGTGTGAAACCATGAACCCCGGTCCATTTTTAATCATAAGAAACACTTTTCCAACCACTTTCAAGCATCTTTTACATTCAGCCATTTTAAAATCAGAAAACACAAAAACACTTTAACTTCTTGCATTCACATATAAAAACCCCAAAAATACCATCAACCATCATTGCTATCATCCTTGCATTATTATTCATCACCATTGCATTTTTATTTGCTGTTTTGCATTCATTATTATCTTAATATCATTCTCACACCTTGTGCTTGAAAACCACTTGGTGAGGTTGAGGGCACAAAGCAATTTACTTGTTTGCAGGAAATCTAGAGAAGGACAAGAAGATAAAACCCACACTACTGATTCCCCGAGAGTTCGATATTAAACCCTCGAGTCACCTTCTTGGGGAAAAACTACCACTTCTACATACTCTGCACTTGGAGGCTCAACCTATCCCTTATATTTACTGTTTTCCTTTCAGGGTATCAAGAGGTTTGTTGGCGAAGCTGAGGGAGACTTCAACTCCGTCATCAACTATGCAGGCTTTCATTTCATTCCAATATCACATGAATAGCATTTTGTCACTTTGACAATTCAAGCAATTTTCCAATAACAACTCTCCAACAAGTATAAGTGAAGAACATGAGAGTTTAACAACAACTACTAGCTGCTCTAAATAAGATAAAATCTAAAAGCGAGAGCTTACTAGCAAACAAGCAGTAGCTAAGAATACTCAACAAAATATAAGCGAAGCACAAAAGTATTCAAACGAAAAACCGGAGCGTGTCTCTCTCCCACACAAACAAAGCAAGGATCCAACAAGCATATGACCAGCAACGAAACAAAACTGAAAGTAAAAATATGCTCCAAGCATAGCACATAATATGTAAAGTGATAAAAACTTAGTTCAACGAAGACGACCTCATGATAGTCGATGAAGAAGAGGGGATGCCTTGGGCATTCCCAAGCTTTGACGCTTGATGGTTCTTGATATTCAGAGGGGTGCCATGGGGGCATACCCAAGCTTAAGCTCTGATCCATCTTCAATTTCTTCATTATCCTCTCCTTTGGAACTTAAAAACTCCCTTCACACAAAACTTCTCATAAACTGATTAGAGGGTTAGTGCTCATAAATTAAAAATTCACATGTGTTCAACTCAAGACAAATTGCAAACAACTTCATTAGGCATTAGCTGCTGTTTACTAAGCCTCAATGTGGCACTCCACCCCAAGAGTATCACATTTGACGATGGTAAAGAGACGAATACAAAATAAAAGCAGAATCTGTCAAAATCTGAACAGTCTGTAAATATTGAATTTTTTGAGGCACTTTTGTTGCTCAAAACAGAAAAGTAAAAACTAACGAAAGATAGATAAAAGTATCAGTCTTGCTTTCTAAAAATTTCAGAAAAAGATAAAATTTAGAGAATTTTTGGATTTTCGAACAGTGAAGGACAGAAATCTGTTTCTGGACAGCAAAACAACACCTCGCACTTTCAATGCATTAGAGGGCTAGAGGCTAAACTTGGCACAAAAACCAAAAAGAAAAAGATACAATTAAGTTTATACAGAGGCAACAACTTCATGACTAAGCAAAACTGAAAGGAAAAAGATAATGAGTTGCCTCCCAAAAGCGCTTTTCTTTAACGCCTTTTAGCTAGGCGCAATGATTTCAATGATGCTCTTATAAGAATAAGAGTTGACAAAAGAGAGCATCAAGAAACAAATACCAAATATATTTAATCCTAACCCACTTCCTATGCATAGGCATCTTGTACAAAAATTATTCATTGGAGCATAAAGCTAGTAGCATAGGAAGACAAGCAAGTGCAACTTCAAAACTTGCAACAAAAAAGAGAGGTGTCTTAGTAACATGAGAACTCCAACAACCATACTTTCCTCTTTCATAATAATTTTCAGTAGCATCATGGACAAACTCAACAATATAATTGTCACATAAAACAGGCTTTTCATGATTTACAAGCACATAATTTCGGTCCATCTCAAAAATAGTGGGATCAAACCCACTTTCAATAGAATTATAATGTTTATCATCAAGTAACATAGGACCATCGTCAAGAGCATTATCATATAAACTTTCTAAGCACAACTCTTCATTAAGATGTATCTCAATGGTAGGAACAAATAAAGTATTATCATAGGATTTATCAATATAGCAAGGATTATCATATATAACAAGATCATTTTTGTCAAAAAGGGATGTTTCAAACGAATCAATAGGATCATAGCATTTAATCTCCTTTGGTGAGCAAGGAGGACAATCAAATAATGTATGTGTTAGAGAGTTACTCTCATTTGAAGGTAGGCATGGGTAGCTAATCCATTCTTCCTCCTCTTTTTCATCCAATGGGCTTCCAGTTTCAGCAATTTCTTCTTCCATAGGCTCCGGCATGTCATTAGTCTCTTCTTCTGGGGGAGATAAACCCTTAAGATATTCAGTAATATAAGCATTATCATCTTTGTAATTATCCATGCAATATTTAAGTATAGCAATATTCTCAGTTTGATAACGAGCATTATCAATGTTCTCCAGCAAAGAAGCAATTTCATAGGCACCCTTAAAAGCAACAAATTCTTCAATTTGTTCAACATCAAAGAAATCAAAATTTTCCCTAGCATAAGAAGATAAGGTTTCATTTTCATTGTCCGAACATTGGAAGGGGAGATGTGGAGTACGCCTCCCACAAGAACATTTTATATCATAGAGGAAACTTATATTTTCAGCATACAAGTTCACTTTTTTCAGAAATTCCCAAAGTTGTTTCCCTTTTGGCGACAAGCGGTGTTCCTTATAGTATTTTTGCTAATCTTCTGTGAAACCACAACAAGATCTAGTTTCAAAGAAAGTAGCCATTATGAACAACCAAAGAACTAAGCATACTAATAAAACAGGATAAAAGACTACACTATTTTTTTGGGTTTTAAAATTTTGCAACAAGAAAAATAAGCTAATGAGAAATAAAACAAGCAAGACAAAAACAAAGTAAAGTGATTGAGAGTGTGAGACTCCCCTTGCTGTAGCTCCAAGATCCCCGGCAACGGCGCCAGAAAACTGCTTGATTGGTGATGAAAAGAGTTGGGTGGTGCCCCAAGCGAAGGCGGAGATGCAGCTAGCAGCAGTTTTCCCTCGATAACGAACCGAGGTTTATCAAACCAGTAGGACCTTGAAATCAACAACAAAGTGAATGTTGAAGATCTCTGGCGCTTAATCTTCAATAGATGTGGACCTGCACACACTCGACCAAAATACTTTGCCCCCAACGGCGGAAAAGTTGTCAATCTTTCCGGTCTCGTAGAAAACAAAGCGGTTAATTGCATAGTGAAATAGATGAATTATGAAAATGGACCAGTGGAGTAATGATGATGAAAAGTGATGAATAAAGGTTGCAATAAATGTAAAAAGATGGACCGGGGACCATGGGTTCACTAGTGGAGTCTCTCAAGTAAATTGAACAATCATATGATGGATAAACAAATTACAGCTGGGCAATTGACAAGATTATAACACAAACTTAATCTAGATATGACAAAGTGAACATGATAATATTTATGGAGGCATCACGACAAGGAACAAAGACCGTTGAGTCCAACCACATCTTTGTCTAAAAAGTCCACCGTAGGATCGCTATCCAGCCTGTCACCCATCGGATTTAAGTTGCAAGCAATGGACATTTGCATTAAGTAAAGCGCATGAAGTAAGCAATATTAAATATCAAAATAGACTTTAACACCGCTGTTTTACCCTTAGTAGCAACAGCACACCCTCGCCCTTAGACATTTCTGTCACTCGTGCCCAGGAACAAAAGAGGGCATGAACCCACTATCTAGCATAAATACTCTCTCTTGGAGATACACACAATCACTTGGCCAAAGTAACTACACACATCGGAGAGCAATCAAGAACATAAATCAACATATAAGAATCATGCACAATCTGATCATAACTTTATAATCCATCGGATCCCAACAAACACATCACATAGCATTACAATAATCGATCTTGATCATGTTAGGCAGCTCACAAGATCATAAGACATGAAACACAAGAGAGAGACTACCATCTAGCTACTGCCATGGACCCAAGGTCCAAGGTGGGACTACTCATAAATCATCCCGGAGGAAGGCATGGCGATGAAGAGCCCTCCGGGATCGATCTCCCCTCCGGCTAGACCTGGCCATTTCTCGGGCCGGGCCAGGCTCGAGCCAGGCCTAGAAAAAGCCCGGTGCAGAAAACCTAGGCCCGAGCCCAGACCGGCCCGGCTGTCGGGCCATAGAAATCGGGCCCGAGCCCGGCCCGGCCTGACCAAAGCCCGACCGGCCTGGCCCGACAGAAGCTGAAATCCTGTTTTTCTTGAGCCCGAGCCCGGCCCGGCCCGACCGTCGGGCCCAAAATACAGGCCTGAGCCCGGCCCGATGGCACGGTCGGGCCGGGCCGGGCCAGCCGGGCCGGGCTGCCCATGGCCAGCACTACCTCCGGCAGAGTGCCGGGATCTGCTTCAAATTCATCCCCGAACTAGGGTTTGAGATGACGGCGCGTCGGGATGGCTTCTGTGGAAAATAATGGGCACCCCTTCGGTTTTAGGGTTTATGGGATTTTATAGGCATCGGAGGGGGTCGAGGCGGTGCCCAGGGGGCAGGGGCGGGCCCCACCCATGGGTCCCAGGGGATCCGCGGCAGGCACCCGCCTGTGGCCCCTGGGTGGCCCCCCGGGTCGCCCTTCGGTCTTCTGGTGTCTTCCGTCGGATAAAAAATCCCCATAAATTTTCAGCTCAATCCGACGATATTTCCTGTGGTAGATTATCTGAAATACAAAAACAGAAAAAGGAAACTGGCACTGGGCATCTTGTCAATAGGCTAGTCCGACAAAATACATAAATGATGTAATATGATAATAAAAACATGTGACAATATCACAAAACTAGCATGGATCACTCAAAAATTATAGATACATTTGACACGTATCAATCTCCATCTGTCTATTGGCATCATGATAGCCAGAAATTCCTTTTCATAGATGGATAACTTTTTGTTGTTCTGCCCTAATGCCTTGCTGTAAAAATATATAGGGTGACCATTTTGACTGAGAACAGCTCCAATGCCTGAGTGACATGCATCTGTTTCAATGCAGAAGAGCTGAGAAAAATCAGGCAGTACTAAGACTGGTGTGGACATCATTGCTTATTTAAATGCCTCTAGGGCCACTTGAGCTTCTGGAGTCCATTTGAACACATGTTTCTTTAGAAGATCAGTGAGTGGTTTAGCAATCAGTCCATAGCTTCTGACATACTTCCTGTAATATCCAGTCAAACCCAGAATTCCTCTTAATTCAGTTAAATTGGTAGGAGTTGGCCAGTTGGCCATTGCAGTTGTCTTGTGTGGGTCTGTGGCTACCCCTTTGTCAGATATGATGTGTCCTACATATTCCAGCTGAGACTGAGCAAAAGTGCACTTGCTTCTCTTAGCAAACAATTTGTTTGTCCTCGGCATTTGTAGTACTTCCTTCAAGTGTTGAGCATGTGTCTCTAAGTCCTTGTTATAGACTAAAATGTCATCCATGAACACAAGAACAAATTTTCTGATGCACTCAGAGAACACTGAGTTCATAAGGCATTGGAAGGTGGCAGGAGCATTTGTTAAGCCAAAGGGCATTACTCTGAATTGAAACAGCCCGTGATGGGTTTTGAAAGCTGTTTTGGCTTCATCGGGCTCCCTCATTCTGATCTGATGGTATCCTGCCCTCAAGTCCAATTTGGAAAACCACTTTGTGCCAGCCAATTCATCTAATAGTTCATCCACAATTGGCAGAGGAAACTTGCTTTTTACAGTGATATTATTCAATCTTCCGTAATCCACACAGAATCTCCATGTGCCATCTTTCTTCTTGACAAGTAAAACTGGTGAGGCAAATGGTGACATGCTGGGAGTGACCAAACCATCCTCAATCATCTCCTTAACTTGTCTCTCAATTTCATCCTTTTGAAGTGGAGAATATCTATATGGCCCTGAATTCACTGGTGCACAATCTGGTAAAAGAGATATTGCATGGTCAAAAGCCCTGTGAGGAGGTAAAGACTGAGGGTCATGAAAGACATCTTGAAATTGATCCAAAGTGGTCTGTATAATTTCAGGTAACTGATTTTCCTCCTGACCACTTGGGAAAGAAATCACTGTTGTGGCCCAAATGTCATTTCCCTTATAAGATTTTTCCACCTGTTCCACTAAAATTTCCTACAACTTACAGGTGCCAATGTATGCTAATCCATGCAGCTAGACCGTGCCCCCTTTGTCTTGGAATTTAATCCACTTTTCCTTCCAATGGCAAGTCATTTCACCCCACTGAGATAGCCAATCCATGCCTAGGATGGCATCATACCCTCCTAACTGTACTACTTTCATGTCAGTAGTAAAAGTGTGGCCCTGTATCCACCATTCCAGTCCTGGTACTTTAGTGTCACAAAGCATTTGCTGTCCATTGGCCACTTTCACTTTCATTGTTGATGGAAGCTTCTTAGTAGCACATTGGAGCTTGTCTACTAGTTGTTTGTCAATAAAAGTGTGTGAACTACCAGAATCCACCAGCAACAACATCACTTGATTTCCCACTAGTGCTCTCAACTTGATTGACTTGGTGTGTGATGTCCCTAGAATGGCTTTCAAGGTGAGGAAAGCAGAAGCTTCTTCAACGGTTTCCTCCACAGCAATAGCATCCAACATTGCATCACTCAGCATTTCTCCACCTTCCTCTGTTTCTATAGCTTTTGCTTGTGCCACTTTGTTTGCACACACATGTCATGGAGTAAACTTCTCACCACAGCTGTAGCACAATCCATTGGCTCTCATATATTCCTTCAACTGCTTTGCTTTCGAAACATCTCCTGGTGCAAATTGTTGCTTGTTATAATTGGACACTCCTCTGTTTGCATATCACCTGTTTCCTGCAAACCTGGATGCCTGTGCCCCAAGCTACTTTCCTCTAAGAATCAATGCTTCTTGCACCAATGCATATTTAGTTGCTATTTGCACAGTTTTGGGCAATTGAATTTCCACAGCTGCTTTGATCCCCTCGTTCAATTCTAACACAAACTGAGTGACCAATAAAGTCTCACTCACATTCCCTTTATAAAGCCGAACTTGATACACTAACTGATTGAAAGCATTCCTGTATTCCTGAACCGTTCCGATCTATTTCAAAACTACCAAGTCTCTCATACACGTTCTGTGGATGTTCATGTCAAATTCAGCTAGGATTGCAACACCAAAAGCCTTCCAACTACTACAAACATCTGTAAACTTCACTGACTGGTGCCAGTGTGCTGCGTTGCCATGGAGATACAAGGATGCTGACATCAGTTTGAAATTCTCTGGGATTTGATACAGCAGAAAATAAGATTCACAGTTGTCCAGCCACATACGAACCCCTTCTCAATCGAATCTAGGGAATTCCATCTTAGGCATCCACGTTTGCTTGCTACTGCTACCACTCCCTTCCCTATTGATTGAGACGGGCAATACCTTGGGCGCATCCGGTGTTCGTGCCCACAGAGCTCCACCGCGCCTCGCCGAAATCGACTAGGTGTACAGCGCCATGTAGGAGGGCCCGCTGTTCTCCTCCCCTTGGATGACTCGCTGCCGGCATCCCCAACTGCGATTTCATAGGCAATTGACTGGGAGCTCCGCTGTGCCTCGCCATAATTGAGGTCGCCGCCGAGCGTGCCTCCCTGCGAGATCGCCTGCTGTCGCGGGTCAGCCAACGGACACTAGAGAGTTCGGTACGCTCTACTGTCGATTGTTCAGAGGCGGGCACGGGGAGTTCGCTCACGGTCGAGGTGGAAAGCAATGGATCAAACAACAAGCCGAACATGCGAGGTTTTATCCAAGTTCAGGCCATCCGAAGAGGATGACCCTATGTCCTGCTTGTCTGATCTTGTATTGATTTTGGGTGGATCTGATTAAAAGTAGAGAACACAAACGCTCTTTCCTTCCCGGTTGGCTCTCCTTCCCGAGGACTACGACGACGCCTCACGATGGTGATGCCACCTCAAGGGATGGGTATCGCCAGCAAAGGTCGGTTCGTTGCCAGCTTGCCTCCATGCCTTCCATGCGGCGTGCTAGCCCTTAGTGACAAGCAGGAAGAATGTCTTGTCCCTTCCTGCCAAGCCTTGCCAAATGTCGGTCTGGTGCCTGCCTTGTCCTCCCCGGGCGCAGCCCCCGGGGGGAATGCTTGCTTACTCCCGGAGAGTATCCCCGGGAGCCGGTGATGCATATAAAATGCATACATGAACTTTGCATTATAATTCTCATATTTCAATCATATTTGCATCATATAATGTTTATATCATGATTTTATAATGATTTTGGGAATATTTCACAGTTTTCCTATTTTTCTGGAATTAACCCTGCACTGGCAGAAAACCCTATTTTCTATATTTTGATGTTTCAGGGACCCAAACAGCGTCTAAATGACCTGAAAATTTACGAGCATCAGTTTTATGAAGGAAGAAGACTTGGGAGCGAAGGAAGCAAACGAGCGGAGGCCTGAGGCCCAAAAGGGGGTGGCCCACGCGGCCAGATTCCTTGGCCGTGTGGGGCCCACCTTCTGGAGCCTCGTGGCTCCGTTGCCGTCGATCTTTTCGCCCACGACTCCGTCTTGACCTAAAACCGACTATAAAAATAGCCCCCCGACGTAGATCGCAAAGGAGGCAGCCGCAAACAGAGAAACACTGAAACAGAGACCTGGACCTGCAGATCGGAGGGGGAAAACTCCGGCAGAGCGCTGCCAGCGTGGTCTCCATCTCCCCCAACAACGTCTCCACCGTCTTCATGATGAAGAGGGAGTAGTCCACCCCAGGACTATGGGTTTGTGGAAGTAACTTATGTATCTCTCCTCTCTCTTGAGCTTCACTAATTAGCACCGTATGAGCTGCCGAACATGATTACGGTCATCTATGTAATTCCTATGTGGTGGATCTCTCTATGAGTTAATATATGTTTGAAGATTGCAATTGTTTTGTTTCAGTTATGAAAGTAGATGCATATTATGTACCCCGTTCTTGTCTACTTGTTTTGATCAAGCTTGTTGATGAGAGCATGTGTGGGGGAACGTGTGCATTAGTTGGAGTAATGAGGGGGTGGCTAGTGCGGTGAAAGTGAGAGAAGTTCCGCGATCCACTTGGGTGTTCCAACCTTACTTTGTTACCTCAGTAGGGATAAACTAAAATACCATGCTACCAGAGATGTGGGTTGACCATTGCCACTTCTCATGACTAGATCTAGCATGTTCTTATTTTCACTTCATGTCATAAAGATTAAAGCTATGCTCTGATTTATCTTAATACTAAGGTGTTATGATTTAGTTCGCATCTTAGTGGAGTATAAGAGAGATTAATAACCAAAAGATCTCTATGTTAGGACGTGATGCCCATATAATTAGTAACTTGTTATAAAACTTTGTGTTGCAATCTCATATGTCAATTCCTATGTTCCATTGTCCACCACAACATTAAAGAGAGAGTGCATTTGTGAAACCATGAACCCCGGTCCATTTTTAGTCATAAGAAACAACTTTCCAACCACTTTTAAGCATTATCTACATTCAGCCATTTTAAAATCAGAAAATATAAAAACACTTTTATTCATTGCATTCACATATAAAAACCCCAAAAATATCATGCATCATTGTTTCCACCATCCTTGCATATTTATTTACCACCATTGCATATTTACTTACTGTTTTGCATTTGTTTTATTTTGATATCATTCTCACACCTTGTGCTTGACAACCACTTGGTGAGGTTGAGGGCACAAAACAATTTACTTTGTTTGTAGGTTCTCAAGGGAAGGATAAGAAGATAAACCTTTTACTACTGATTTCCCGAGAGTTCGATATAAACCCTCGAGTCATCCCTTGTGGGGAAACCGTCTTTCCTATACTATACACTCTACACTTGGAGTCTCAAGCTAACCATTGTTTTTTAATGCAGGTAACTTCACCATCAACAACGTTTTCTGGCGCCTTGCCATCAAGTATTCTTTGGTGCTGTTGCTGAGTTAAAGGCCATCAGCCGGCCAATTTTTCCTAGGCAGCCCACACTATTTTCAATCGTGACACCCCCGGTAGGCAGGGTGTCGACACCCGTGGTAGGCCGGAGCAGTTGCACTACTCCCTCTGCGTGTTCGCCTCCAGTCGGCCGGAGCCGTTGTTCTCCTCCCTCCGTGCTGTCGGGCGGGAGCGCGAGTCCAAGATCGAGGAGCTCTGTCGCTTCCACTTCCTCCGCTCTCACTTTCTCCGGCCTGCTCACGCTCGCCGCTCGGGCTCGACCCCGCCTCTAACTCGGAGAAGTGCCGGCAGGGAAGAGTCAAACTGGCAGTTTTTGTTCGTGTGTGACTTCCAATTTTGTAGGCGTGGTAGCCGATGCACCAAATTTGCAAGGTAGGATAGGGATTTTTTGAGCACGCGCGCCTCTCATACGCTAAAAAGCAATTTTTGGGGGCGCGGACGCTTCTTAGAGCATCTGTTGGAGATGCTCTAACTAAACTAGAAGTTCCAAGTGATGGGTCGCAGCATAGAAAAACAAAAAAAATTCTACGCAAAGATGGCGGAATAAAACCCAAAACAAGATATGATCTACTAGATGGTGGTAGCAAGAACGAGATCGAATCTCACCCTCGAAGAAAACCGAGTGTGTTTTGTCGAGACAGGAGTTGGCTAGTCGATCCCCACAACTAGACTCGTCTAGTCGCGAGGAGATGTATTATCCGATGCATTGCACGAGCAACGCCTCCGAGAGATCCACATGTATGGCTCAATGAAGACTCCATGTTCTTGATCCCGCAAGAGATGGTGGAGAGGCTCGCGAGATCAGCAGCATGACGACGGTGTGGTGGTGGATATGGTGGAGATCCGACAGGGCTTCGCCAAGCGGCTGCGGGAGAAGAGGAGGAGAGGAGCAGGAGGTGCGGCAGGGGGCGGCGCAGGGGAGCAGCAGGGTCAGGCACCCCTTGCCCTAGGGCCGGCGCGGCTTGGGTGACTTGGCCCCCAAGCAAGCCCTAGGGTTTAGGGTTTGGGGCGCCTCCCCTTGGCCCTTAGCCGCATGGGCCTTGGGTGCTGGTGCATATTATGTACCCTGTTCTTGTCTACTTGTTTTGATCAAGCTTGTTGATGAGAGCATGTGTGGGGGAACGTGTACAGAGGTATGTTTGCCTGGGCAATCCTGAAACACAAATCGTGTCTCTTACAAAAAAATAAGTTAGATGCAATTTACAATAGTCCCTTTTCAAGCAATAGTCAAGTTAGAACTCTGAATTAGGAAGATTACTACCTAGCTACTCACGTGTTGAATATAGCAATCCCCTTTTTGCACACATGAATTAGCTCATAGCAAATTTCAGCTCCTGCACTGCTAGCAAAGAACCATGTTCCAGATTTTGACTTCTCGATGCTACTTGGGACGAAATCTACTTTTCACTTCTGTGGGTATAAGTGGTATGCATCACAATTGCAAAATTAACGTATTAGATATATAAATACCACATGGTTAGTTTCAGTAGATAAATTAATTATCTTTTTCCATATTAATCTCCGATGCTTTTTTTCCCGGGTATATTAATCTCGTATGTGATGTTGATTACAAATGAATCATGTTTCAGTAAAATCAAAATAACCTATCTCATTCGCAAGCAATCAGACGTTGAAGGTAGATGGGAGGCATGAAGTGAACAAATTAGGTTTTCATTCGTTATGAATTCAAGACTCACTGTGTTTTCTTCTCATCAATCTATTTACTAGGTTTCTACAAGTCCAATGCCTAAAAAAGATAGTGGTAAAAACTGCTATGTTGTTCTTAATCTTATACAATGTCCATATATGTTGCATCAAGTCACATGATGCATGCAGTGTTTGAGTTTTTCAATACAGCCATTCAAATGGAATTTTTGTGGATGCAAAGTAGTGTCATAATTTATTTATTCAAGCACATTCATCTCATTACAGTTGGGTATTCATAGTCATGTGTGTTATAAGTTTAATATAGAAATTTCATCATTACAAGTAACAAAATTTGTAATACGATTAGTAATTTTCCCATTGCCAAGCCATGCATGTCAGTGGATCTTCTCCAGTGTTTGTCACACTCGAGACTATTCTGATTCAACATCATTACACAGTACATATACATGTTCTCCTGTAAATTGGTAATGTATATATGGATGGAATTCACTACTTTGATCTCTGCTTAAATGCTTGGCTGGCACAAAAGTTGGTTATACATTAAAGGACAGACCCAGTGCACAGAGAAACCTAATCTTACCCCTGTAAAGTGCAGTGCAGGGAGGCTGGTTCGAACCCAGGACCTCTTGGCACAAGTGGGGAGGACCTCACCACTGCACCAAGGCCTGCCCTCAAAAGTTGGTTATATATTACTTTTGATATTTCAGCTTAAATACAATTCTTCTTTATCATCTAACCTTTACCTAAATGCAGAAAGAAGCAATTTTTATTTCAAGAAATTCTACTCGAACAAGGAATGCTTGATTCCTCTCCAGTAGGAGGCGTTATCTTGACATCTCCTCACGACGCATGGATATTTTAGTCATGGGGATGTGTCGGAACAGTTTCTAATTAACTTGAGTATTTTTATAATTTAGTTTGTGGTTCAGTTCATGGCGTACAAAAAGCATGCTAGCAGTACAAGTTTCATTTGATACTTAGCTATTAGATCTTTTCACTTGCCAACCTGACTTCCTAAAAGTCTTCCAGCATCAGTAGAAGGAGAAACATAAGGATAGAGAACCTGGCGTGGTTGCCATTTTCAAGGAAGGACACACTAGCAAGAAAAAAAAAGGTTCAGTGAGCCTTTAAATTTGTAAAATAAACAATTGTAAGTGCTGTTTGGTGCCTCTTTTTTGTCTTGCGTTCATGTCTCAACTATTATTCGATTGTACACATGCTTGTGTGTGCGCCCTTCTGCACGTGCCTAATGTTTGTACTTGTTCTTGTCATAAATATAGCTTGCACAGGTACATCAATCCTGATCATTTTCTTTCCTACGAAGTTGTTTAGTTCATGTCTCAACTATACTTGCAGGTTTCATTTCATTTAGCCTCAACTACACTTAGCTTTACAGTGGACAACCAATTGCATGCCACCCATGTTGTTCTAAGGATAAAAGGAAAAGAATAGCTGCTCCTGATTGCTCACAATGGTATTTGGTATGCCCTGAATGTCAGGAATGTTCTAGAAGGGAAAACATAGTAGCACCTGATTGCTCAGTATCGAGTCTGCCATTACAAAAACTTGGGTAAAAATTACACATTTGTGGTATTCTTTCAAAACTAAATCTATTATTTGTATGATTCATTTTTGATAATACCAAGGACACAGTATGCCCTTTGAATCCACTATTCTGTTGTACACATTGCTGGCCATTGCAAATTGGCACTCTAGGTGTCTTCTCACGTCCTCAGTATTTCGGTTCACAAAGTTTTATTATTTCTGCTCCTTCACACTGTTTCCACTCTCCTGGAAGCTCAAGCCACTATCATATAATGAAAAACCATCTCAAACTCTTGCAATATGAATTTCCGTCGAATCTTTGCAATTTTCTAATAGGAGCCTTGCTTAACCGGCTAGAGTTTTGCATTATCCTTGTGCTATCAAGTTCTGCTGCACCTTTCATACCGTGTTCCTTTGCTGTTGATCTGCAACCTGCTCTGTTCCTTCTTCATGAATCTGTGAATTTCTTGCCATCAACTGACCAACTTGTTGTCCTTCTACTGCCATTGATTCATCCCGAGACTTGCTCTGCTCTGCACAACCAATTTCTTGACCTCCTCCAAGAGAAACTTGTGCTGAAAGCTCCCCTATTTTCTGAACACCAGGATCTTGATTTTGCGACGTGGAAGAAATCTGAGTCACTTGTGTGTAGTTCTTGGGCAAGGAAACCATTCGTGGAGCGGTGGATGGAAGTAAGCTGGAACTTGGATCTTGTCGTGGGAGCTGGCAGTGCGAGTCTGGCGGATGAGAGGGGGGAGGAGCGTGAAGCGGAGGCTATGGGCCAGTACCAATAGGACGTGTTTTCCTTCTTCCTCTTGCTTCTCCTGTTTGTTTTTGTGAATAGGTAGAGAGCGAGAGAGATTGGGCAATGCACCTTGGGTGCTGGCCTCTGTATTGCACAGGTATAAATAGGAGCCGTGTACAAGAGATTACAATCGTGCAGGACGTGCACGAGGTGGGGTGAGTGCGCGTCATGCGTTGACTCAACTGAACCTGACTAAGTCCTAGCTACATGTATACATGCTAACACCCCGCCGCAGCTGCTGCGTCCGGTGGCCGGATGCACAAGCTGGACCGGAATTCTTGGAACGCCGGCGTGGGGAGGCCCTTAGTCATCACGTCGGCAAACTGTTGTGTCGTTGGGACGTGCAGCACACGGAGCTGGCCGATCGCGACCTTCTCTCTGACGAAATGAAGATCGATTTCGATGTGCTTCGTGCGGCGGTGGTGGACAGGGTTGGCAGCCATGTACACCGACGATATGTTGTCGCAGTAGACGACGGTGGCCCGAGGCACCGGGACGTGGAGCTCGCCGAGTAGTTGACGTAGCCAGCAACACTCCGCGACGACGTTGGCGACGGCGCGGTACTCCGCCTCTGCGCTGGAGCGCGACACTGTTGGCTGGCGCTTGGATGACCACGAGATCAGGGCGTCGCCGGGGAAGACGGTGTAGCTGGAGGTGGAGCGTCGTGTGTCGGGGCAGCCGGCCCAGTCGGCGTCGGAGTAGGCGACCAGGTCCAGTGTCGACGAGCGGTGGATGTGAAGCCCGTGTGTCGTCGTGCCGCGCAGGTACCGTAGAGTGCGCTTGACAAGCGCCAGGTGCTCTTCACGCGGGTCGTGCATATAGAGGCACGCCTGCTGGATGGCGTAGGCCAGGTCAGGCCGCGTCATCGTGATGTACTGAAGCGCGCCGACGATGCTGCGGTACTCCGATGGATCAGCGACGGAGGCGCCACCGTCCGCTGAGAGCTTGGAGCGAGTGTCGACAGGCGTGGACACAGACTTGCAGTCCGTCATGTGAGCGCGGTCGAGGAGCTCGTCAGCGTACTTTTTCTGGGAGAGGAAGAAGCCCGACGCAGAGCGCACCACGCTGATGCTGAGGAAGTAATGCAGTGGCCCCAGGTCCTTCATGGAGAATTCGGCGAAGAGGCGATGCTGAATTTGTTGCAGGAGCGCGGATGTCGACGCCGTCAGGACGATGTCGTCCACGTAGAGGAGGAGGAAGGCCGTTCCTGTGTCCTGGTGGAGCACGAACAGTGAGGGGTCCGAGCGAGCTGCAGTGAAGCCGATGGAGCAGACGAACGCCGCGAAGCGGTCGAACCAGGCGCGCGGTGCCTGCTTCAGTCCATAGAGGGACTTGTCGAGGAGGCAGACGTGATCCGGCCGCGCGGCGTCGATGAAGCCGGCCGGTTGTTGACAGTAGACCCGCTCGGTGAGGTGGCCGTGCAGAAACGCGTTGTTGACGTCCATTTGGTGGACGGGCCACCCACGCGCAGCGGCGACGGTGAGCACGACGCGGATGGTCGCGGACTTGACAACCGGACTGAAGGTCTCATCAAAGTCCACGCCGGGACGTTGCGAGAAGCCGCGGACGACCCACCTTGCCTTGTAGCGTTCCAGTGTGCCGTCGCTCTTCTATTTGTGCCGGAATAGCCACTTGCCCGTGACGATGTTGGCGCCGGGCGGCCGTGGCACCAGAGTCCATGTCCTGTTCGCCATCAGAGCCCTGTACTCCTCCTGCATTGCGGTTAGCCAACACGGATCGTTGCACGCGGCACGCACGGATTTGGGAATAGGAGAGATGGGTGTGGTGGCTAGGTTGGCGTATTTTGTGTTTGGTTTGAAGGTGCCGATTTGCGCGCGGGTGATCATGCGATGCGTGGGGGCGAGGGGAGCACGGCAAGGGGACGCGGGACGCGGAGTGGAGGGGCAGGAGTACGGAGAGTGGCTGGGTGGTGTTGGAGGCATTGGAGACGAGGGAGACCCCGCCGGAGTTCCATGCGGAGGTGGACTGCTGGGCGCTGTAGGGGTGACATCGGCGGCAGGGATTTGGATCGTGGCAGCTGGCTGGCATGGTTCCGTGACAGTGGATTTTGCTGGCGAGGCAGGCCGGCGATGGGGAATGGTGATTGAAGGGCTGTGGTCATCAACAGGATCAGTGGGTGGTGTGTTGGGAGGCTGGGTGGCATGGGGAAATGTGTTCTCGTCGAAGTGCACATGGCGGGAGATGATAACGCGGCCGGTTGCCGGATTAAAGCACCGGTAGCCTTTGTGGGATGGGGAGTAGCCGACGAAAATGCAAGGTGTGGCACGAGGTGCTAGCTTATGTGTGGCAGTGGCAGAGGTGTTGGGATAGGCTAGACATCCGAAGACGCGCATGGCGGAGTAATCCGGCAGGGTGCCGTGGAGGAGGAAGAAGGGAGTGTGGTTGTCGCGAGGACGGCATGGCCGTCGGTTTAGCACAAAAGTGGCAGTGTTGAGGGCCTCTGCCCAGAATTCGTAAGGCATGGATGCATGGATTAAGAGCGAGCGAACAATGTTGTTAAGGGTGCGGATGATGCGTTCAGCACGTCCGTTCTGTGGGGATGTATAGGGACAGGACATGCGCAGCTGTATGCCCTGGGAGGTGAAGAAGGCACGGTTGTCTGTACTGTCGAATTCGCGGCCATTGTCTGTTTGCAGCGTCAGAATGTTCAGATTGAAGTGTCGTTGGATTAGTGTTTGGAAAGACTGAATATGATGCAAAGCTTCAGATTTTTGTTTTAAAGGATAGGTCCATACAAAGTGACTGTAGTCATCTAATAAAAGCAGATAGTATTTACAACCTGACAGACTAGATACAGGTGACGTCCAAATGTCACAGTGAACTAATTGGAAAGGGAAATACGAAACATGAGCAGAATCTGAAAATGGTAGACGTGCTTGTTTTCCTAGTTGGCAGCCATGGCATGTGGAGCTGAGCGTGTCGGAGGGTGCTGGGTTGGCTTGCCGGAGAACGTTGTCCAGGGCGTCGCGTCCGAGGTGACCAAGACGTTGATGCCAAAGGTTTTTGGTGACGGCGGCGAAGTTGTGGTGGATGGATGGCGGCGTGACGGGGTACAGGTCGCCGTCGGAATCACAGCGCAGGATCACCGTCTTTGTGCGCCGGTCCTTAACAGAGAAACCACGATGATCAAATTCAACATTAATGGGGTTATGACGGCATAAAGTTTTAACGGAAATGAGATTCTTGAGAAGGTTTGGGGAGACAAGAATGTCGCGGAGTTGGATGGGGCGGTGGTGGTGGGGAGAGATTGGTGGCCGGTGTGCGTGACCGCTAGCGACGCGCCGTTGCCAACAACAATGCTAGAAGAAGAACAGGGTTTGAGAGCAAAGAGATTACCAGGCGAGGACGTCATGTGGGCCGATGCGCCAGTGTCGAGGTACCACGGCCCGGGTGCAGAGGTGGGCTGCTGGTGCTGGACGGAGAGGTTGTTCAGCGCCTGAACGAGTCCAGCTTGATCCCACGCCGGCGTTGAGGAGCCGGGCAAGCCCGCAGCGGGGTCTGCCACCGCGGGGTAGTAGTACGGGGAGGGCGCGCCGTAGTGGGACGCCGTGCCGGCGAACGGTGGAGGCATGCCGGGACGGGCACCGAGGATGCCGGTGCCAGGTGCATGGGGGCGCCATGGCATGGGCCAGGCGTGCACCATGCCTGTCCATGGTGTGGTAGCAGGAGGGCGCGGAGCGGAGGTGCTTCCCCCACCGTAGTTTGGCGCTGCCGTGGCTGGAGCCTTCCCTTTGCGACGGCCGCCGCCGTGGTTGCGGTTGCCTCCGCCGCCAGTGTTGTGTGGCGCGCCAGTGGTCGGGGGTGCGCGGGCGGCGATGAGTGCCGTGTCAGACGGGTTGTCCGAGTGCGCCATCATGCGGCTCTCCTCCAAGAGCAGGAAGGCGCGGCACCGCAGGAAGGTGGGGAACGGTGTCTGCATGGTTAGAATCGGCAGAGCATAGCGGAGGCGAGGATGGAGACCGCGGAACATGTTCAGCACCTGGTCGCGGTCAGAGACGGCCTCGCCGAGATCGGCGAGGCGATCGGCGACGTCCTTGAGGCGGGCGAAGTACGCGAGGACGGAGGAGGACCCCTGGTCGATGCGGCGGAACTCCGTGGCGAGGAAGACGGCCTGGTGCTCGCGGTTCTCCAGGAACAGAGTGGCGATGGAGCTCCAGAGCTGGGCAGCCGTGGCGTGACGCTGGTGGATGAGCCCGAAGATCTCGGGGCTGACGCGGTTGTACAGCCAGGAGACGATGAAGGCGTCGTCCTGGAGCCAGTAGGGAGCCGCCGTGCGCGGCGGATCGGTGATGTGGTCGTCGATGCCGTACTTGGTGAAGGTGACCTCGAATAGGGTGCGCCACTGGGTGTAGTTGGGGGGGTTGAGTTGCAGGACGAGGGGGACATGCTGGTTGATGAACACGTTGGTGAGGGGGGAGGTGAAGGGGATGGTCGTCGGTGGGTTGGAGTCGGTGTGGGGAGCGGCGACCAGGGACGTGCCGGCGGCGCTCGAGGATGCAGCGGCGAGAGCAGATGGGGTGAGGAGGGGACTGGTGGTGGTGAGAGGTGGGGATCCGCCCGGGGAGAGAGCGCCGGCGAGGCCGAAGCCGCTGGAGCGCGGGGGAGGAGGTGGGGTCGGTGGAGTGGACATGATCGCCGGGATTTGGGGGCAGCGGAAGTGAGCTACAGGGGGATTTGATGATAACCCCCCCAAGCCACTTAAACCCCACATGTCATAGACTCATAAAAGGGGCCTGAGAGCAAAGATTTGCCACGTGGGGGGTTATTGTCAATTCTCCCAGCTACAGGTGCGAGGAGACGATGGCGTCTGATACCATGTGAATAGGTAGAGAGCGAGAGAGATTGGGCAATGCACCTTGGGTGCCTCTGTATTGCACAGGTATAAATAGGAGCCGTGTACAAGAGATTACAATCGTGCAGGACGTGCACGAGGTGGGGTGAGTGCGCGTCATGCGTTGACTCAACTGAACCTGACTAAGTCCTAGCTACATGTACATGCTAACAGTTTTATTCTTTCCAATTTTGTTCTTATACTTTTTGAGTCTATGTGTCTAAAAAAACCTTTTGGGTTTATTTATTTATTTTGCTTTCCTTTCCTTTTTTGTATTTAGAATAGAAGTGATTTAAAAAGATACATACAAATATTAATTTGGATATATATGAACATTTTTCAGTGCCATGGACATATTAATATTTTTTAATGTGTGGAAAACATTTTTCTAACTAGAAAGATACCCTAGGCGTTGCTGCCGTAAACTTTGTTCATGAAAAATGTTATTTCTCGTAAAACTTTGTGTGTAAAAAAAAATCGTATGTACACCCGAATTACTAGAGTCAAAACAGATTTACCAATTATACGTGTCAGCTTACTTTTTTTTCTTTGAGGGTAACGCGTCGCTTTACTCACTAGGCCACGGTGTATAATTAAAGGCACTTTCATAGAGGCACTTTCGAATGTGCCCCAAAAGTTAGTAATTTAGGGGCACTTTGAATAAAATGCCCCAAATTCATATATAATTTGTGGCACTTTCATAAACTGCCTCTATTTGTATAAGCTATAGAGGCACTTTTTGAAAGTGCCCTAATAGGTCATTATCTATAGAGACACTTTTTGAAAGTGCCCCAATAGGTCATTACCTATAGAGGCACTTTTTGAAAGTGCCCCAATAAGTCATTACCTATAGAGGCACTTTAGAGAAATACCCCAATAGATCACTAGCTATAGAGGCACTCCCCAATAGATCATTACTCTTATAAAGATACTAGAGTACCCGCCCTTTGCCCCCGGCTTGCCCCTCGCGAGCGTCCTGAGTCGTTTGATTCGTGAAAACAACGCCTCCGCAGACAGCCACGCGCGCTCATTCGCGTCTCCTTCCTTGGCCTTCCTTTTCGATGGGGTGAAAACCCTAGCGCATCGAGACCCAATCCCCACTCGTCTTTCCTCCCTCCCAGCCTCCTCTCTCTCCTCCTCCACCTGCTGCCGCCCCCTCTGCTTCCCTCTCGCTCCCGCCCCGCACCCTCACCTCCGCTCCACCCTGGAGGAAGTCGTGGAGAAGGAGCAGCGGGATAGGCGGCGCATCGACGAGGTCGACTCCCGGTGCGGCGACCGGACGGCCGCGGTGGTGGGTCTGCGGAGGCGTTGCAGGAGTGCGTCCTGGAGGAGAGCAGCGACGCGGAGGACCACACGCCGGGGTTGCAGCGGCCAGGACGCGCGCGCATCAGGAGGATTTGGACCGGCCACGGCCGCCGCTGGTCGCGGGCGTTGTCGTGCCAAGAGTGAGCCGGCGTCACGAGGACGATGGAGCGGCGCAGAAGCGCGTCCCCGTCCGCGACGATGCAGAGGCGGCCGCACACGAGCATGATCTCACCCGCGCGTCCTCGACTTCGAGCAACACGCCCATCCTCTGCTTTTGCTGTGTGCCGTAGTTACCTCCTCCGTTTGTTGCTTAGGCTTGCTGCTCTCTGCCGGATGCTAACTTGTTTCGTTTCCCATTTCAAGATTATGTGTCTCTGCTTAAACTTGATATAATTTCGCATTCAGTCTGACGAAGTATATTCTATTCTGTCTTGCAGCAGAATACGGTGATAATCATCCATATTTTGGAGGCCAAAGTCTAGGCAATTATGTTGGGTTTCACGTGTGTTGGATTATCTATATGGAACATGCATAGTGAGTTTTCCCCATCATACAACTATTCAGATCCTCGGAAAGCTTATGATGTCTAATTTGAGTTGTATTCACTTTCAGTGTTACAGATGACATTATGCTTACCTAGCGAAGGTAGTTTTTTTTTCGATAACTGTTTTTATGCTTTTTTCGAGTTCTAAATTCCACCCCAAAAAACATGCACGTCAATTAAATTTCAGGAATGTCTTGGTACGTCTCTCATGTTTTGGGCTTCATTTGTTTCACAGTATATTTAGAATTTAGCACTAAACCAGCAGAAGTATAGTAAATTCGGAGATTTTTCCTACCCCACTTGAAGTTGCTAAATCATGATATGTAAATATTACAGCTCCTAAAGGTTATGGTACTTTTTGTTTTAAGCTCAATGATGCATCTGTGCATGTTTCCACTGATAGATAGCCAATGGTTCTCTATTTGAATGTTTAGCTTGGCTTTGAAGCTAATGTGGTGATGAAGACTTTCACATGCAGTTTCCTTTCACATGTGGCTCTGGTCCGGCGCGGCTGCTGTCAGTGAGGGGAAGATCGGCGCCGGTCGCTGTGGGAGCTTTGACGGCGGTGGCGGTCGTATGGGAACACCTCAGCGAACAACGTATGGGACCAAAAGAGCGGTGAAGCGGCTCGGGGGCTGCTGAGGTCTAGGTAGAGTCATTCCTCATCTTGCAGTATCATAACCATGAATTAGGCACCTGGGATCTACATCACGAGCAGGGAAAGAAAATTAATTGTTGAACCTTATAAAGGACCTCCTGCCGTCTTCTTGCCAATGTTGAATTCACAAAACCTAGGAAATGGCCGACCGTGTTTTTGGTATTAGGTGTATATGTTTTATTTCATACCCTTGACTTTCATCCCAAAACTTTGAGAGGTGCAAATCATTTGTGATTCTGACAAGAATCAATACACGTGTAATGTGCCCTTTCTCCTGCTAAGAATACATGATTAATTTCATTCTTATTTGGTTCCATTTCACTGCTTATAAGAACAGATGCAAAGTGTCCTCTTTCTCATGTTTCTTACTGGTTAATAACAGATGCTAAGTCAAGAATGGACGAACAAAATTGATGCATGAATGTTTATCCTTTTAATATTCTGTGTCAATGCAGATGCATCTCTGTGCAAATGCTCATAATGATACTATTGGTTTGTATTGCTCATAGTAATCATGTATCTATTAATGATCTCTTCACAAACAATTAACAGTTTTAGACACCGAGTTGTATTGCTCATAGTTATCATGTCTCATAGTTAGAATTGTTCTTAATGTCTTCCTTTCCTCAAGATTATTCGGTTTAAATCAAGTGTGCGATGATTTCACCGTCTCTACTGAGCTCGGGAGACACGGTCTATGCCAAGTGTACAAGCATGAAGCTAAGATCTCCGTTTCGATTCTACAATATTGATGTTAGTGTGGATAGGTTTATGTCGACATTTTAGTATTCCCCTGTTAACATGTTCACTTTTTCGAAGAATGAAATGACAGACAGGTACCAAAGAATACCAAGCTGTTTTTATTTTGCCCACTGTTATTTATTTCAGTTTGTTTCAATTCACTGACGACCGAACTAAACAAATAGAGCATTTACATCTGATCCTTTGAATTGATCACTGCGACCTTAATTATTTCTTATGTGCATCTCTCCATTGTTACATTGCCTA
Organism: Puccinellia tenuiflora; assembly: GCA_012064385.1. Classification (NCBI taxonomy): domain Eukaryota; kingdom Viridiplantae; phylum Streptophyta; class Magnoliopsida; order Poales; family Poaceae; genus Puccinellia; species Puccinellia tenuiflora. The sequence goes on along the minus strand of QRDG01000165.1, from coordinate 1,090,554 downwards.
TATATCATCCTTCTAATTGCATTGGCGTAACAATGGAAATGCAGGTTCAGGAAGACCATCTGCATGGTCTGCTCGCAACTCCGTACATGAACATTGAAGGAAAATTATTCCAACCAATTAAGGAAAAAAGTATCTCCAGTCCTTCATCCGAGATAAATCCTTGCCTTCAAACGTGACTGCTGCTGGAATAAATATTGTATATATTAAGGATAAGCTATTTAGCTCGCACGTTTTCTTAACAAACTACTACTGGATTGTTGGGCATCTTATTAGTTTTGATCATCAAGATATTATGTTATTATAATTTGATAAGAAAAAATAACCTACCATCAAATCAGTGATAAGATTAGGCATGTCTGCTTCCAATTTCCTTGCTAATTTTGCAGACTAATGTTGCATGTGCTGTTTCCAAGTTCAGATAGTGTTTGAAAAAGATGCTAAGATGTCATTTGTGTATTTCAATCTCGTTTCAGGTTTATAAAGGTGTTTGCATGGCTTAATCACACGACGTTGGATTATGATAGAAGCTCCTAACTGGCTATGATAGAAGCTCCTAACTGGCTAACTGATTATGTTCATCTGGCTAACTGAAGCAGATGAAGGGATGTGAAGGGATGTGAGCTGGTCGACGGGGCCGAACTGAATGCTCAGAACCAGAGCAAAGATGGGGTTGTTTCCATTCAAGTCACCGCCGACAACCATCGAGCTAGCTGCTCCGGTTATGAGATCATCGTCATCTCCGATGATTAAGGCTAGGGAAATGATTGCTGTTTGAGCGTTTAGTTTTAGAGTGTCACACCGTTGGTCAGTTTATTTTTCTATGAACTATGTAGGTAGATCTAAATTTTGTTCTGGACTTTAAGCATAAAACTGGGCAAGTCTAAGGTAATAAGAAGCCAATTCGAAACAAAGGGTCCAAAACAAATATGCTCTATTTCATGATTGCTTTCCCATGCCTTTCAGATATTTTCATCATCTTTGGTGATCCAGATAATTGAGAAAGATGCTCCCAGAGAGAATTTGCAAGATTGTTTGTTAAATTATGCTCAAATTTTGAGAGGTACTGAAGCAATGCAATATTATAAAAATTGAGAAATATGTCTCATAAATATATCCCTCTAAGAAACAATATAGATACCAAATACCACGTACCTTGTGCGTGCTAAAAAATTATTAATCGTTGAGATCCTATTTTGCACTAAACTATTCGAGCGGACAAACTTGGTGGTGCCATCTATTTTTTAGATGCAATGTACCATATTGAACTGAAAATGAGCCCCAATTACCTTGCTGAAAACGGCTTAATTCAATCGAATGATTGGTAGCGAAACAAAGAGAGCATTTTCAACAATAAGGTCTTGCTTCCGACAGTTGTGCAGTTGCGCAACGGGTCATGTCTAGGAAGCCAGTCGTCGAGCAAGAGCACAAAGAGATACAATTATCAGTTGACAACAAAGGATGATGACCACTAGAGTACAACGATATTGCTCAATAGCCCTCCTCCCCTCTCCACAGCTACGAAACGATAGTAGTGTTTCCGCTCTGAACCCGGTGCTTGATCATGTTGCTTCTACATGTCCCTAACGTTGATCACATTTGTAGTTCTACCGAGGTTTGAGGCCAATGCATGTTCTTAGGTCAGAATGGATCGGGTCGGTGACGAGGACAGATTGGATCGAGCCGATGATGGGGACAGAGAACGATAACACGGACACGGGACAAGAAGGAACAAAAGACAATGTGACTTATAAAAAAGGACGTCGATGAAAATCATGGCGGTGGGCACAATGAGCGGAGCCGGTGAAAACCCAATGGCAACCTCCGTAGTCAAGGGGTATCCATGGTAGTGGCATGAGGGTCATGGAAATCCGAAACGAACAACAACAAACATTCAAAACACATAAAACATATAGCTAAAATACAGTCTCGCTTCCGGCATTTGCGCCAGTGGCGCAACGGGTCATCTAGTTCCTTCTATAAAGGACACTACCATACCCGCGTCCTGAGCATGGTTGCCCCTCCCGTGCCTCCCGCTGCGTCCGATCGATCGGGAACAGGGTAAATCGGTGCGCTGTTTGACCTGTGGCCGTTGGATGCGGTGAATTTTTTTCTCACTTCTCTCGGTGGCTGCAGGGTGAATGACCGCTGGGTCCAGATGCTTGTGGGGTCACGTTCTCTGAGGCAGCGGAGCACCTTCGCGAGCGTCTCTCAGTTTCGCCCACTTGGTGACGCACGTTGAAACCCTAACCCAATCCCCGCTCCGCTCTCCTCCCCCAATCCCATTTCTCCTCCCAGCCGCCTCTCTCCCTCGCGCTCTCCCCCTCCTCCTCCCGCCCCGTGCCCTCAGCTCTGCTCCGCCCCGGAGGAGCTCGCGGAGAAGGAGCAGCGGGGTAGGGGGCGCATCGACGACCTCGCCTCCCTGCGCGGCGACCGGACGGCCACGGTGGCGGATCGGCGGATGCGCTGCAGGAGCGCGTCGTGGAGGAGGGCGGCGGCGCGGAGGACGACGAGCTAGGGTTGCAGCGGCCATGGCGCGCATGCCCGCCCGTCCTCGACCCTCGTGATTGGTTCACGGTGAACCCTAGCCAGAATCTGCTCCCCAATCCCCATCTCTCCTCCTGTGTGAGCCGCCGCCTCCCGCGCCAGTGCCCTCGTCTCCGTCCTTGCCACTATTGGAGTCAAGGCGGCGCAGCTATGGTAGGCGGCGGGATCCCCGGCGGCGTAACGGTGGGAGGCGCACGCGGACGCCCGGGAGCAGCTCCGCGGCGAGGTGCAGGGCCCCGAGAGCGTCGCCTTCGACCCGCTCGGCCGCCGGCCCTACACGGGCGTCGCCGACGGCCGCGTCCTCTTCTGGGACGGCGCTACGCCGCTGGCGACGGAAGCCGAGGGCGTGCGCTTCAACTTCACCAACGACCTCGACCTCGACGCCGACGGCAACGTCTACTTCACCGACAGCAGCATCCTCTACCAGAGAAGGTCCGTCATGCCCAATGCACCTTATCTTCTCCGTCCTCTGTTTCGCAAGTTTCATCGCATCGGGCTGGTCGCACATGTTCGTACTGTGTTTGTATATCCGTTCCTTCACTTGTTAGTAAACTTGAGTAGAGCTTCTAATTGAAACCATTAGGACTCTGTAATTGGGGGGTTAGCTTGTGTTAATTTGATTTGACAGGTACAGTGGTAATTGACGTAGCCGTAGACACCATGGTTTCATCTGTTGACTGTTGAAGCTCGATTATAGAAGTAGTATCTTTATGAGAAAGTTTAGTAACTTTTCACAACGATTTGCATGGTGCTTAAAGCGGATGCACCATAATAATGCACGTAATGGTGGGATGCACCTGAAACCTTTTCGTAGTTTAATATTTTGCTAATGTTCCTCATTTGGTTCTTAAAAAAGGAAAGGACTAGCAGATTTGAAGCAACTGAAGGGTTTGTTTGCATTATTATGGAGGGGCTCTATGGCGGAGGATTTTGCTGGTGGGGTGGTCACCCAGCTTGGAGGTGAGAAGGATGCGCACATCCTCTCCTACCGCTGCCGCTTCTTCAACCCGACGGTGGAGGATGTCGTCCAGATGCAGCTCCCACCTCGGCACCGCCTGCACCCGTGTTAGCAGGTTGACCTCTCTATCTCATATCCTTGACCGTGATGTTTTTTTCTAAATTGATTGTCCTTAAAGCTCTTAGTTAGTTGCTTTAATGGATGTACCGCCTGTACCCGTGTACGCAGCCTCCGAGTTCAAATGTAATAGGATAGGATTGCTCAATAACTAAGTTTCTGAGAATTGGCTCTTTTTGGTACTTTACTATCGTCCATGCTTAAATGAATTCTCTTTTAGTTTGACCAATGGAGCAAAACGTTGATTGTTGCTTTGTTATTTCAATACTTGAATCCCCTTTTAGTTTCTAACAGTTGGCTCTTCTTTGGTACTGTAGTTGGTCCATGCTTAAATGAATCCCTTTTTGGTTTGAGCAATGGAGCAACCCGTTGATTGTCACTTTGTTATTTCAGTACATGAATCTCCTTTTAGTTTCAAGCCTTCTTACATATGTTGAAATACTGTCCCTTTTCAGGTTTTGCCGATTATTATGAAGCTTTTTGCTTCAAATGATCGAGCTATCCGAGTTAGTCTTTTGCAGCACATAGATCAGTTTGGAGAGTCATTGCCAGCAAAAATAGTTGTTTCTGGTTGTGATAGGTTTCATTAATAGTAGTTTGCTAGACATTTGATCAGTATTATAGTTGATCAAGTGTTAACTAATTGATTAGATATATATTATTGATAAAATTTATGCATATTTAATTGTTACATGGTGAGGATGCTTTCTCAAATTATTAATGAACTTAGGTTGTGGACAATGACCTATCATTATCCTGATTTGGTGTATGTGGGATATGACAACAAATACTGATGTGTGTAACTTTTACTTAATTGAGTGTACATTTGCTGATATTTATGTGTCTTGAGTAGTTGCTCGCTCTCCGAAATGGTGTGGTTTCAGTTGTTCGTATCCTTTTCATCGAATTTATGCTTATCGGTGTGTCTGTACTAACAAAGTGTATTACTTGGATAATAAGCACTTCAAATATTCTGAGTGTTCTTGATGCACTGCACCGTAGATTGAAATTGTATAGACTCTGTTTCTTGGCATCTGATATTTTGAGTGTTCTTGATGCAGTGCACCGCAGACTATGCATATATGGAGCCAGTGGCTTTCCAGCCTGGCGAATTCAGCTAAACTCTCTGCTCATATTATGCTGCTTCATGGTCCTTTGCTTCCCCGTTTTGCTTTAATGCATTTTTCTTTCACATTGTGTAGTTCATTTATGTTTTGCTGACAGTTGGTAATAGTACAGCTCATGAAAAGGACATCAGTTTTAGTTTCATATTGGCAGCAGATGCATGTGCTGATTGGCCATTGAATTTTTGTTTGCGGTTCACTGTCATGAAGCTGCAATTCACCAGCTTAGTCCTTCTCATGAGGTAATTCATTTCCTTTGGCCATAAATAGTATTGATAGCCATTCATCTGAGATCATATGTGATGTTTGTGACTTTGTGTGCTCTGTGATGAAGCATCGTATTTTTTTTTATTGGTTTGTCTGCCTGGAGACAGCGGTTGAATAAGGTGTATTTGTTTCCCTCCTAACTCATAATGCACCATTAAGTAGCATATTGGCATTTTATGTTCTGTTTGTTTGAGAAACTATACCATAATACTTAATGTTCTTGACTCGCTTTGCCCTTGATATATTAGTGCATCTCCATGACAAAAGAACCTGGTTTACTTATTACACGTTGAGTTAATTTAGTCGGATTCATTTATAATACTTCTCTGTCTAAGCTGCAAGTTAAGCAGGCTGCTGTCCACTTGCATTGCTAACAGAGTCGATGAATGCCACAGGTCCCTCCAAGTGTGAACGTTCTCAATCTCAAGAGATGCTATCAGATGCTGTCATCCTCTGAGTCCATCAGATTGTGCTGGTGCAATATCATGGTTGCTGCAGTCTGGTGAAACTTGCGGCCTAAAGGCATCAGCGTGCAAGGTCAACTGAAGCATTTGGTTAATGTATATGGAACTTTACATGTTGTGATACATTAATGTGAGACTTGAGTTTGGAACTTTAAATTTGGAGGCACTTTGAGGAAGTGCCTCTAAAAGTTTTTGGGGCAGTTCCTCAAAGTGCCTCTAAAATTTTTTAGAGGCACTTTCTCAAGTGCCACTAATTGGTTTTAGGGGCACTTTCACAAAGTGTCCTCAATAGGTAATGACCTATTGGGGCACTTTGGAGAAGTGCCACAAAAGCTTTTAGTGGCACAAGCAAAGGTGGCACTTCTCCAAAGTGCCACAATAGATTATTAGTGGCACTTAGACCCTATTTAGTGGCACTTTGAAGTGCCTTTATATATCAGCTGTGTTGTAGTGACTGGTTGCTCAACCCGTAGTGCTATCCACGGTACAGCCCATTTTGTTCTTCTATCCACACTACAGCCCAACCCATAAAAAAACTTATAGGCCCAAATGAAACCATTATATCTCTCCCGTGCTTGACATAGTCCATGACCTACCCCAATCGAGCAAGGAAAATCCCCAATCGATGGAATCGAGCACCGACGACCCATCCCCAGCAAATAAAGTCGTCGCGGCGGAGGAGGTGCGGATCATCAAGAACTACCTCCTGGCGGCACTCATCAAGCACGCCTTCGTAAGCCCCTTCTCCTCCCTGCGTTCGCTGAATCCGTACTCTTAAAGCACCTAGATCTGGCCTCGTGCTGAAGAAACCCTAGCCATCTATTCGAGAAACCCCAGGCATCTAACCCTAGCCATCTAGCCAAGAAAGTATTAGGGACTGATTCTTACCCATACCGTTTAACCCTAGCCCCCAATTTGTAGATTTTCTTTTGACATACCAATTAGTAGAAATTGAAGAAACACATATATGATGATGGTTCGCTTCGTTATGGTCCTTGTATTCTCTATTCCATAGTGGTATAATCGGCTTAGGTTAGTTCATTGTTAAGCTGCACTCTATTATTCTTTCACCAATTTGCTCTTTTTTTTTAATATACAGAACTTCTTCTTCCTTGTTATTCTTGCTGGCTATATCTCTCTCGTGTTGGGAGCGCTCAAGTATTACGAACTGTTGTACGCGGTGGCGGCGATTGCTTTCATGTCACCCTATTTTCTGTTGATGCTCAAGGCCTTACCAATTCTCAAGGGTTTCTACATTGAGAAATATGCCACGGTTGCTGCTCATCTCCCATAGGACGCACCTGCTGACAAGATGTAATGCCTCGCGTGGATAGCATGTTTTATCTCCTTGGCTTGAAGAAGAGGAAGAAGAGAAAAAAAGTTTATTTTATCTCATCCCGAAGCTTGGTTTATCTTTTGGGAAGTGAGGTGAACAGTGCTCGTATATCTATGTAGAAACGAAGAAAACAAAGAAAAGAAAAAAAAGATGTTTATCTCATTCGCAAAGTGAAGCAGGAAAAATAAGAAGTTGGAGGTGAGCGGGCCTCATGTACTAGCAGAAGTGTGCCCTTGGACTTATTACAACCAGGGCTACACTTTTAAATACCTTGTGTAAGCGATTGCAGTCTGCTAATGCAACCTCAAGTTTTTTGTTGGAATTCGTGACTAGTAATCTTGTCTATGTACTGTGTGCGCACTCATTGTGTATGTGTGTAGTTTCCCTCATTGTTTATGATGATGCTCATTGTTATATAGTACCCGAGGAAAACAAAGTAAATTCATTCCCTTGTGAGCTCTGTTGTGAAAGAGTTATAAGCAAAGAAAATTTCCATTTTGCTTGGCCTGTGCATGTGCTACTCCCTCTTCTCAATTGGTTTAGTAATTTTGACAATTTCAATGGGGATGATGCAATTTTTTCTTTGCCAGTTGGCTATTATACGTGGAATTGATTATCAGGTTAGGCTTTTAGCTCCGTCTAGTTTAATTTCTGCTATGTAAGATCTGCTATATTGTTTTGAAAGCTATACTGTAATGCCTCCCGTGGATTACCTTGTTTTATCCCCTTGGTTTCAAGAAGAAGAAAAAGGTAATCATGGGCAAAAAAAATGAAGGTTGGCTTGTCTCAAGTGAGGTGGTACTCGTTTAAAGTATGCCCTTTGTACAACAAATCGAAAACGAAAAAACAAATTTGTTTTATCTCTTTTAAAAAGAAAAAAAGAAATAAAAGGAATAAAGTTGAGGTGGACGGTGCTCATCTACTACCGAAAGTAGTGACCTTTGTCTTCTTACTACAACTAAGGCTCCACTTGTTACTACCTTGTGTGAGTGAGGCCAGTAATCTTGTGTATGCACTGTGTATGCGTTATTCCCTCTTGTCAGTTGGTTTACGCTTTTTTGACAATTCAGCAGGGACGATGTACAGTAATTTACTTTGCGAGTTAGGCTATTAGCCGTGCCTGATTATCAGGTTAGGCTATTAGGTCCGTCTTGTTTAATTTCTGTTATGTACGATTTGCTATATTATTACCCCTCAATTTGTTTTTGCTATATTGTTTTCAAAGGTATATTGTCATAAAGCACACCTCATAGAAACATGTTTTGATTACATGTTATTTCAGTGAATTTATACATACAGAATTTCATAAAATTTCAAGTCAAATCTTGATTCTCTACTACTATTAAACAAGCAAACATATTCTTTCCTAAAGCCACCCTAACAAATGTACACGGCCAGACTCCCACCACACGATCTGACCTAACTAACTAAAATTAACCATTCAGATTAACCAATCCCCCCCCCCCCCCCCCCAATGTGTGCACATAGCAATTAAATAGGCAGACGATACTCTGCCAGAATTGCCCGCGCGGGGCAGGAAAATCAAATCTCGACCGTCAGTGCACTTTCATTGGAGAGTTCGGATTCACCCGTTCTCCCCACCACCGGCACTCCATATTCACGCGGTGCCAGGCTTACAATGTTCAATTAATAATGCTCGCTAATTGCTCTCTGTATCCCATCAATTTCGTCGTGCAGTTGCGCACCTGCCAGCTGCCGTCCACCCTCGCACAGCGCGGTGCATCAAACCTCGCCCTCACACGGTCACACCTCCGGTGCCGCCTGGGCGCCTCTTCCTCGCGCCGAGCGGTGCTGTCGCCATCCTTGGTCACCGCCTGCGTGCGTTGCAGTGAGACGGCGCCGCCCTCATCGTTCCTGCGCTGTCGCCGCGCTACGCATCCGACAAGACGTCCGTGCTGACGAGCTCCTCGCTGACAGATGTGAGACTCACCCTTCATAGCCGCCGTCTAGATTCACCCTGCACTGAGATGCGCTGTGCGTGCGACGTCGGCACCGACGAACTTCTCGGCGACGCAGGTACAACTATACAAGCCCATTTGCCAACATGAACAATGTGATCCGTAGATTCTCAGGTTGTCTCTCCGCATTTTTATTGAAACCAAAATTAACATTATAACCTTGAAACCAGACACACAATGCAATATTCGTGAGCTCCTTATCCGTTCCCCTGCTACAGTGAAAGGAGGCGACCAGAAGCGTCGAGGTCTCACCGGCGGTTTCGCTGCTCCCCTCCGCCTCCGGCCGCCGTTTTTCGGCGCCGTGAGGTGGGGGGGAGCCCCGGCCCGTCCGTGCGTGTAGTTTAGTCCTAGTGTTTCTAGGTGTGCGTGCCCAGCGGCGGCTCTGAGGACGGTGGCGGAGGCGTCGGTGTATAGGGCCATGTCCTTCCCCTCCTTTCCCCGTTCCGGCGGCGTCGCTGGGGAGGTAGTGAAGGTGGTGTGGTGGCTGCGCTTGGTCGTCGTGGCGGTGGTGACGGCCATGCTTTGGCTTTTGGTCCCGGGTCTTCTTCCTCGTCTAGATGGCGTCTGCTCCGCCGTCGTCGACAAAGTCTCCGGGTTCTGTACAGGAGCTCCGTCTGGGGGCGCTCGTGCTTGTCTCTCGTGCAGGGTTGAAGGTCGGAAGGTGGAGGATCTGGCGTGGCTGGGCTGTCCCAGGGGCGGCCGGCGGTGGGTCTGGAGTTCGGGGTGGCCTGGCCGTGTCTGTTCATCGAGCAAGGTCTCGTCGCTGAGCGGCGAGCGGGTTCTGCGGTCGTCTTCAACGAAGGTGGTCCTCTCTTCTCCTGGTTGCGGCTTCTCCTGTCCTCTTCTTCTTCGGCGGTCGTCGGCGACGGGGAGCGGCTGGAGCGTTGGTGGTTCAGCGGCGGCTGGAGCGGTCGCTGCTGTTGTGCGGGCATCGTGTACTGCGTGTGTGAGCTTTCTCTGTTTTTTTTTTCAGATACTACAGCTGTACCAATCCGAGAGGCATCAAAAAAAAAAAGCTTTCTCTGTTTTTCCTTTGATTGTACGCAGTACTTCCCTTAAAAAAAACACAGTGCAATATTCCTATCTTACCATGGGAAGATGAAATAGTACCTGTAATAGTGAAATAGGCCTAGCATCGGAAGATGAATTCGTACCAGCTGAGTCAATGCCCTGTCTAATAATATGAATATTTATTGAAACCAAAATTAACATGACAACCTAGAAACCACCATACACACAGTGCAGTATTCCAATCCCAGCACTGGAAGATAAATTCGCACCGGGAATAGTGAAATAGCCCTAGCATCGGAAGATGATACCCTGTCAATTATTGCATCTGATCACCGGATGCTTAATATACCTCGTCAGACTACAGATGTCCACCAATTTGCGAGTCGTCATCGCAGTCGATGCTCATTTGCGCTTCGTCTTCCAGCTCCATTCCCTGACCGGACTCGTTTAAAAACTATGAGCCATCTTCTGCTCCAGCAACCTCAGATTGTCGCACAATGGCGAAAATGTCCTCTTCATTGTCACTGCTGTTGAAGTGATCCATTGCTTAACTATTATAAAAGAAAGATAAAACAATGTTAGCATTAGCCGAGTAATTCAAAGTAGGGAACACTATTGCCAAAGAAAGATAAAAGCAGCATTGATCAAATATGCAATAATATCACTAATACATCTAGAATAATCCAGTTACATAGCTCGGTCCATTTTTATTTAACCCTAGTACATCACGAATAATATCACTAATACATCTACCATGCATGAACCTCTCAAATTAACTTCGACTGGTTCCTGAGCCGTCGGCGATGCGCATCCAAAGGGAAGGAACCCTCACAGGGTCATAACTCACGTGATAAGGAACCCTCTGAAGAAACGACCAGGTATTGGTATACTGCCTATCCAATAAATACATGTAGCGACGGACGTGCTTGTCCTCCTCCGGGGCCGGCTCCCTCTGCACCTAGCATGGCCCACGCGACTTCCACCAAAGAAGATCCGAGTCGACAACGTCACCCGGATTCCTCACCAAGCTGCGCATCCCGGAAGGTACCACCTCCGAGTGCCAGCCTGGCGGAGCCCAGTCCCGGACATCGCCCCTCTGGTCCAACATGGACATCGTCACCGAGAACAATAAACTAAAAACACATTTTTTTTTGATGTATGTCAATTAATATGGGACTCAGCATTATTATTTGGACTTAGCAAAATTTCTATTAAATCATCTAGCTAATAAATTATCATTTGGACTTAGCAAAAATTCTATTAAATCATCTAGAAAATTTTCTATTAAATCATATAGCATTATTATTTGGACTTAGCATTATTATGGGACTTAGCATATTAATATTTCTAACTAGTAAATCTAACTAATTAACCTACAAATAAATCATCTAGCTAATAAATTATCTAGTAAATCATGAGGCTAATAAATCTAACTAATTAACCCTAAATTTAAATTCCTAAACCTAAATTTCAAACCTAATTTTAAAACCGAAATCTAAATTAACCACCTAAATCTAAATTTAAATTACTAAACCAAAATTTCAAACCTAAACCTAAACCTAAATTTAAATTAAAACCCTAAATTTAAAACCGTAACCAAAATTTCAAACCTAAACATAAACCTAAATATAAAACCTAAATTTCAAACCTAATTTAAAACCTAAATGTAAATTAACGACCTAAATCTAAATTCCTAAACCGAAATTTCAAACCTAAACCTAAACCTAAATTTAAACCCTAAATTTCAAACCTAAATTTAAAACCTAAATTTGAAACCTAATTTTAAAACCTAAATCTAAATTCAAGTTGGGAGGAGGAGAGGAGAGCCGTACCGGCCGGCGGGGAGCTCGGGGGCGGGGAGGAGCGCACGCGGGGGGGACGGGGCAGGGCCGCCGCGGGCTCGGGGAGGAGAGGGGAGGTCGCGGCTCGAGGAGGTCGTCGGCGGCAGGGGGGTCGCCGGCGCCGGGGAGGAGGGGCGAGCGCGGTGCGGGCAGCCTGACGGCGTCGTTTCGTGCGGCGGCGCGGCTCCTCCTTCTCTGTGTCTCGGTTCATGGGTCGAACCGGTGAGGAGGCGCTGGGTACCTCTAGTCCCAGTTCGTGGCTCCAGCCGGGACTAGAGGTGTTTTCGGGTAAGCCGAAATGGGCGCGCACAAAAACACTGAACGGACACGGATGTCGCCTAGAGGGGGGGGGGGGGGGGGTGAATAGGCGATTTAAAATTATTACGGTTAAGGCTTGAATAAATGCGGGATAAACTAACGTTTAATTTATCAAGTCAAAACCTAAACTAGCTAGGTTTACCTATGTGCACCAACAACTTATGCTAGGCAATATAATCGACTAGGTGATAGCAAGATATATAACTTCAAGCTCGATGGCTATCACAAATTAAGTAGCATAAGTAAGAAGCTCGGGTATAGAAATACCGAGGCACTTCGAGACGATGATTTATCTCGAAGTTCACTTCCCAATGGAAGCTAGTCTCCGTTGGAGCGGCGCGGTGTTCACCATAGTGAAACACAGAGTAGCCTTGATATGGCACACCGTATCTCTGTTGTGTCTTACCACCGATGTGGCGAGGCACTTGTCACTATGTTGTCGTTGAGGTTGACAACTAGAACTTTTACAAAGATGAAGCACACTCCACAAGTTGGAGGGTCTTCACCAAATGCACCGAGCCGCCAAGACTTGATGCGCCAAGGCCGGGGCACACACCACAACTCAATTGGTGGCTCCCGGCAATGTCTTCGTAGCTACCAAAGCTCCGAGACGAACAAGGTTGAGCCACACTCCACAACCTAATTGGAGGCTCCCAACAAATCCCGTGAGCCACCAAGACTCCGAGAAATCAACAACCGTCTAGGGTACCAATGTGCCCTAGAGGAACAAGCTCTAGGGCACCCAAGCACCCAAGAGTAACAAGCTTCTCAACTTCAACTTCCACGTATCACCGTGGAGAACTCAAACCGATGCAACTAATGCAATGGCAAGAACACACTAAGTGGTCAAGTTCTTCCAACCCGAATCCAACCAAAGCAACTAATGCTTGGGAGGGATTTGAGAGGAAGAACAAGGAAAAACACCAAGAAACTCCAAATATCTAGATCCAAAGTGTTCCCCTCAGAGGAGAAATCAATCGGTGGAAACGTGGATCTAGACCTCCTCTCTCTTTTCCCTCAAAAACTAGCAAGAACTATTGGAGGGATTGAGAGATAACCAAGCTCAAGAGGGTCAACAATGGAGGGGAGAAATAGCTCAAGAAGTTGGCAAAAGGTTAGGGTTTATTTGGGGAAGAAGCCCCTTAAATAGGAGGCCAAAATATGGCCGTTGGAGCCATTTTCGCGCAGCCAAAACAGGGCAGCCGGCCTGTGGGCCGACCTGGGCCGGCTGGGAGGCTGGCCACCTCCCAGAGCCGCCCGACCTGGTAGCCGGCCTGGGCTGGCCACCCAACAGAGCCAGCCAGCCTTGGAGCCGGCCTAGGCTGGCCTGGAGGCCGGGCACCGAACTACGACACGAAAGCTTCAATATCTTTTTCATCCGGACTCCAATTTCGATGATCTTGAGCTCGTTAGAATCGCAACAAAGAGCCCTTCAAGATTATGCAGAGAAACATCATAGTCTGTCATGTGAGTATAAAACCAAATGAAGAAAGGTAAACCTTCTCATTTGCAAACCGGAAATGCAATATCTTCCACATACGAACTCCGTTTTCGATAATCTTGGACTCGTTGGAATCGTCATAACGAGCACTACAATATTATACAGAGAAACATCATTGTTCAACAAGATATGGTAAAACCAAATGATGAAAGGTAAAACCTTTTATTGAAAACCGAAAACCATATCTTTTGCAAATGAAGTCCGAATGACATGAAACCACTTTTGTTGGAAAGAGGACGACAAATGCTACCCAATAACAAGTGAAAATATTGAAACCAAGCAAGCGAGATTTTGCAAATAAATGGAAGAGTGAAACCTTCTGCATAGATGGACCAGCAAAATCTCCACCACCGAAAACTCAATAGGAGACACATATGAAAACCGTTTTCGGTGATCTTGGCCTTGTCATGACAAACACGACAAGCACCAAAACCACACTATGATAAGATCCAAATAGGAACCAATAAAGATGATGCCAAGGATGCAAAGGTTTGAGCTCTCTACGACCGATACGCTAAAGCTCACTTGAGAGCCCCTCTTGATAGTACGGTTACCTATCCTAAAACCCGGTCTCCCAACTACACCGCGAGACCGGTAAAATAGAAACCCTATCAAGATCATACATTTTCCTTGCGCATTCCACTTGAGCTAGATGATGACGATCTTGATCTACTCTCAAGTGGATCACCTTTCTTGATTGTGCCCCGCTCGGTGAAGTCTCACATATTGCTCCCCCATACAGTAATATGGGAGAGACACTCTTTCGCATATCTTCACATGCCCTTATCTTGTATGTTGATCAACTTGCACTTAGCCTTGATCAACATATTGCTCCCCCATACACTAATATGGGAGAGACACTCTTCTTCTTTTAGCCTTGACTCCAACATATGGAGTTCAAGCATTCCTTATGGACCAACACTACAAATATAACTCAAGGCACACATTAGTCCATAGAGATTGTCATTAATTACCAAAACAACATATGGGGGCAACCATGCTCTTTCAATCTCCCCCATTTTGGTAATTGATGACAATCCCTTTTAAGAGGGTTTATATAATGAATTAAGCAACCTTGCAAGAAAATGATGCATGAGCATGAGAGGCAAATGCTTAAGAACCAAACTAAAGCATAAAACCAAATTCCCTTAAACCCTCTAAAACTTCTCCCCTATTGGCGAAATGGGAAAAAAACTTTAGAAGGCCAATATAATATGAGTTCCTCCACAAGGTGTGCATTTCTCAAGATATGAGTGAAATCAAATGCACATATCTATTGATGAATAATAGAGGAAATCAAACTATATTGAGGATCCAAAGATTGCAGAAGGATGAAATCATTCTAAACATCTCCACAAAGGAGAAAAGCAATCGAGAAGATCCGAAACGAGAGTTCTAAATAAAATAGAGAAGCTCCCCAATGTTCATGCACTATTGAGGAGTGCATAAATATGGAATCCTCACTCCCCCAAAATCATCTAGAACACTCACCAAGTGCAAGGATGTAAAAATTAAAGCAAAACAATGCACTTGCACCAAAGATGTGATTGAGCCATAAGGAGATACCAATTAAAAGAAACTATCAAGAAAGGCCCAACCAAGAGTATGTGTGTGTGACAATACAATTAGTTTGGTAAGACACATAGTCTTAACCAAATGGAGATAAGTTATATATCAAGTATTGCACACACAACTTACAAAAGGAGATTTCTTTTAAAGAATATGTTCACAAGCTCAAGGATACCAATTGGAAACTAAAACCAATTGAAAAAGCCAAGAGATAGTGAGAACATTTAGCCAATAAAATCAACGTACTCACCATGATATGCATGAAGAGAAGGATCTTCAATAAAATGTGAGTGCGCAAAGATGCGAATAGAAATAAGACAAGCACTCACAAGACAAACTTGGAGCCACCAAAGAATTATAGATAAAAGACAAGGTGGCTTGAAATAAAATAGGATACCAAATAAAAGGTGACCTCTCTCATATGTATAGGTTTCTAAGTAGACAAATCGTTAATGATATACATCGACAAAGAAACTTGCACATATAAAATGGTCGAAGAAGGGGAGACCACGGTAACCAAAAGGAAGTCATGAATATACAAAAGAGATTATTGCTTAAAAGCATAGCACATGGCTCAAATTTATCTCATTGTATATAAATGAACTTCAAACACATCAAATGCATCACACATTTCACTAAGGGAACAAGAGATAGTGGAAATGCTTTGAATTAGGCAACAAGTATCACAAAGAAACAATACCAATTGAAGGAAAGGTTTTTGCAATTTCATCACAAATATCACAAAGATATACCAAGTGAAGGAAATAAGCCAAAACCACAACAATGGCACATTAAGGCTTTCATGCCAAGAGGCAACTTACACAAGGTTGAATACAAGAAAGATATGCATGGGATAGATACTTGTTACCGATATAGCATTGGTGATGACGAAAAGTGCTTTTGGAGCACGGGCTCCACGGAGCCCATTTTTTCAGAAAAAATTAATCAATATTTTAAAGTTTCAAAAAATTCTGAATTTTTTTCTAGATATTGACAATGACATATTGTATGACTCTGCAAATTTTCAACCCGAAATATTTTCTATTCCTTCCTACACAAAAAAGACAAATCCTGACAAATCTGAAAAAATTCGAACTTTACACTGTTCACATCTCAGATCCAGAAATTTGTCTTTTTACAGAGGTAAAAATACAGCATATTTCGGACTGGTGTTTTACATAGCAGTAGAAATAGTCATGTTCTATGTCTATGATTTTTTCACATTTTTTTGAAACTCAAAAATGTGCTTTTCGAAATTTTTAAAAAACGAGCTCCGTGGAGCTCGTCCTCCAAATCACCACACTCAGACAAGCATGCCATATAATATATATGTGGAAGGATATACATACAAAGTCTTTTAAGAACCAAACGCGATACAATTTGGACAAAAACACCAAGCAGAGAGCACACCAAAGTGTGACACAAAAGATTGTCCAAATTATATCAAAATCCAAATCAACACATGATTGAGGAAAAATCAAATCAACATATTATTGATTCCAAAACACATCAACACATAAAGTGTGATATCAAAAGGAATCGAATCAAAGTAACACATGATCGATAAGACACCAATAAAAAATAAGAAACCAACTAGGAGAAAAGATACGAAGAAGGGGATAATACTTGACCGGAGTCAAGTAAAGTAAGATAAAGTAATAAGGTATCAAATTTCCCACAATAAATATTAATTGAAACAAATATCTATGGAGGAGATATTAAATTCCAATTAATACCAATTGAAGGTACCTCGACAAGGCCAATGAGCATATAAGATAAAAGAAAGAGACATGCCCAAAGGATTTTCTCATTCTATAGGATAAACATAAAACAAGAAATGAGAAAGCAAGACTCCCAAGAGAGAGCAAGGTTACACCTAATAAACAAAACACCCTCTACACTTTTCATGATGGCACAAAGCATCAAGAGAAAAAGATTTGTCTTCCATAAACACATATGATAGAAATCGAATATCAATTGAAAGGATCAAATATTGATAGATAGGATAGTGTTCTAAATAAAAAGGAATGCTCCCCCAAGATTCATGCATTATTTTTGATATTTGCATTTGAATACAAAATGCACGTACAAGGGATTATTACTCTTCATATTTTATTTACAACACTAAACACTACCAATTGAAGATTAGGATCCATGCAAGAGGCAAGGAAGGCAACGGAAGTCAAAATAAATATTTTGGCAAGAGATGAGGTAAATAAAAGCTAATGCCAAGGTAAGGATAATAAAAAATATTCTATCACAAACATAAATATGGATTGTCCAAGGACAATGACCATTTGGAATTATTTTCCTAGTGATAGAGGTATCCAAGAATATCCTCACAAGATAAAACATATGGCAAGAGATAAGAAATAAAACATGATATTTTAATAATTTTTGTTGGTAGTTCCAACTATTCAAACCAACTGGTAAGGCCATGGTTAGAATAATATGGAACAAATGATTTCTCAAATACTATATAGGAATGCATATTAGAGAGAAACCATACCAAACAAACTCACACAAACAAGAGCCAAAGGGTAACCAAAAAGAGAGTTGGAACTTGTTTGAGCAAACATGCCACATAGGAATAAGATAATTTACAATATCAAATCTAAGTGGCAAACCTCAAATGTTCACATTTTGTAGGATTGTAATATGCACATAGCTTATTACTCCCCCATAACATGATAATTCATTTTATCTAAGCAAGAGGCAAATAAAACCAACTAGAGAAATTAATGGACATTGTAGAATTTGAATTTCTCATGAATATGACATACCACATAGTAACTAGATAATATTTATATATCAATACTAGGTGGCGTTCCTCATATACACACATTTTTAGGATTGTGAGGTGCACGAAGCACATCACTCCCCCAAAATGGTATAGTCCATTAATCTCTCAAAAGAGCCAATTGAAATCAACACAAGATCCAATAAAGACTCAACACAAAGTTTACACATATATGGTGCGCAAATTAACATACACAATCTTGATTGCTCAAGGTAAGTAATAAACACAACATATACAAACACATGCTAGGAACAAAACTAACACATGCAAGGGAGCAAGCATCTTTCAATGTATATATAATTTAAATACAAGTTACCGCAAGGAGAAACATGGGATATGAGATAGATAGGTGAAAATCCAATTGACTTGGCTTTGATGAAATAATAATCAAGAAGATCCCTTAATTCTTCAAAGATAGCCAAGTCTCCAATGCCCTCCATCACAACCTATTGATCAAGTTTGAGCTTGTTGGTCCCCAACCAAGTTGGGTCCTAAGAGGTTAGTCACAATAGGCTTGGCAACCCAAATGGTTCTTTTCTTGACACCATTTTGAGTTCCCACATATTTGGCAAACACATTGGCAACCCTATCCTTCCTAAGAGAATAAACATCATCAATTATTATGGGGTTGGATAGAGTACCATTAGTGCATGAAGAAGCCAAGTGATCCTTCTCACGGCATAAGTAGCAACATTGACTCTTTTCTTTCTTCTTAATAGGCTCCTCAACTTGAGGAGCAATGACTTGAGTCTTCTTAGGAGGTGGCCCTTGTTCAACACGAGGTTGAGCATGAGATTGAACAATAGGACGCTTCCCTAATTGCTTCTCACTAAGAGTATTCTTCTTCATTAGGCAATCCCTAACATGGTGCCCTTCAACTTTGCACTTGAAGCAAGTAATCTTGGCCGAATTCTTGACTTGTTCTGGCCCTTCTTATTGCTACTCTTGGACTTGTTCTTGATATTGGAGTTGAATCCAAGTCCACTCTTGTCATTGGGGGATTTTTGCACACTCAACATGTTGTCAAGTGTGGCCTTCCCTTTATGATGCTTCTCCACATCTTTCTTCAAAGAAGTGGCTTGTGCCTTGTGCTCTTTAGTCTTCCCTACGAGGTTAGTAGCTACACAGGTACTAGTGGAAGTTGAGGCTTCATTGTTAGAGCAACTAGGCACGAAATGTAATTCAACATATGATTTACCACTAGTGTGAGATGAAGAATTACAAGGACTAGCACATGGCATTATAGCATTTTTAGTAGAAGTTGTGCCATTGTCCACATGAGGTTCACTAGATATTACCTTGGTAGTGATAGCCTCATGAGCTAACTTTAGCCTAGCATGGGATGCTAGGAGATCCTCATTAGAGCTAGAGAGCTTTTCATGATTTTCTTCCAATTTCCCATACTTGCTAGTTAGCAACACAAGTTGAGCCCTTAGCTCAACATTCTCCTTTAAAATGGATGCTTCACACGAAATAGAGTTAGTAGCACAAGCATCAACATTAATATCAATTGGAGAACAAGTAGGAAGCTCTTTTAGCAATTGAGCTTGGAGTTGATCATGGGACTTAGTGAGGTGTGCAAGAGAATCTTCTAATGACTTGACATCCTTTTCAAATTTCTCATTAGCATCAAGGAGTCTAACAATTTCAACAACAAGCTCATCATTTTTTATTTTAAAATCATTAGCCACCTTGAGAGCTCTTTCCGGGGTTTCATTTACTTTATATAACTCTAGAGTAAATGTCTCTTCAAGAGATTTCTTGGTGGTTTGGATTTCTTCAAGAGCTTCCTCTAGATCCGCAATCGTGTTTGCATAACCACATTCGCGGCTAAGATTTTCATTTTCACGAGCTTCCAAATTTTTGATAGTAAGCCCTCGCTCAACAAGGGTGCTCATGATTTCATGGAGGTTCTCACAAGCGATTTCATTCTTTGAAAGAGCATTAAGAACCATTAGACCTTTCTTACTAAAGTAAGCATCATCATCATTTTCTTCATCATCATTATTATGGTCATGATCATCACTACTTGACGATTTAGCCATGAGGCAAAAGATGTGTCAAGCCCCCAGATGCAAGGTATCGACGAAGATCCGGATTTACTAGAACAATTACTCTGGAAATCAACGAACTAGGCAAAGATACACAACAAAAGGGGAAAACTAGGGTTCTAAGAGAGGAAAAAGGGAAATATGCGATGAGAACATAATTAGGGTTTTTGGATGTCGTGCTGCCCAGCCACCCACTCTCCATGGTTATATACCCGTAGGAGCCACGAGTACCAATTATTACAAGACACTGTCATTGAGTCTTAATTCCACTTAGCTAGACTATTACAATATTAGCCGTCCGATCGAGGCCAAAATGGTATCAGACGATCCGGGTTGTCAGTTAACTGAAGACGAGGAACAGGCGTCAGATAGTTGCTTCTTCAGTCGACAGTGTCTGGTCCTGACAATAATCACCGCTGGAGACCATACCACAAGGATGGAAAGAAGGAAACGTTGCTTGCATGTACTTGGCGTCCTCCCAGGTTGCATCTGCAGGTGACATATTTTCCCAGTGCACAAGCCATTGAGGGACAGGGATAGCATACTCACCATTGTTGCGTGGTACTTTTCTGTACTCCAGGACTGCTAAGGGTGCAACCTTGACTTTTCCATCAGATGTGAGAGACGGCAGAGAAGGGTTTGGGACTGCAACTGGACCAATATGTTTCTTCAGTTGATTGACATGGAACACATTGTGGAGAAGAGTACCTGGGGGTAATTGCAGTTCATAGGCAACTTTGCCAATCTTCTTGTTGATTCGGAAGGGGCCATAGTACTTGGAGGAGAGTTTCAGTGCATTACGAAGTCCAAGGGCCGTTTCCCTGTACGGCTGCATTTTGAGGTACACAAGATCACCTGCCTCGAAGGAACGCTCTGTTCTGTTCTAGTCTGCGTACTTCTTCATGCGATTCTGTGCCTTCACTAGGTTGTCTTGTAGAGATTTCAGCATATTGTCCTTCTCTTGAAGTGTAACTGTGGCTTCAGGAGACACATCACAGGGTAGTGGAATAGTATGAATCTGGGGAGGAGGATACCCAAAAGAGCTTCAAATGGTGTGCATTTGAGGGAGGTGTGATACGAGGAGTTGTACCACCATTCTGCAGTAGGCAACCAGTTAGCCCATTTGTGTGGTTCCTTGAAAGCCATTGTGCGCAGATACTGCTCGAGACACTGATTTACCCTTTCTGTTTGCCCGTCTGACTCGGGGTGGTAGGCTGTACTGAAATGCAGCTTGACTTGCAGGGCAGAGAAAATTTCTTGCCAAATCTTTGAGGTGAAGATTCTGTCTCTATCACTGATTATGACTTGGGGAGGGCCATGTAGTTTGAATATATTGTCAATGAATAGATTGGCTACTTGGAGGGCAGTGAAGGGATGTGCTAAAGGGATGAAGTGTGCATACTTGGTTAGTCTGTCGACTACAACCAATATCACATTTTTGCCCTTAGACATAGGTAATCCCTCGACGAAATCCATGCTGATTTCTGACCATTTGATGTTGGGAATGTGTAGTGGGTCTAGGAGACCAGGGTAAGGTACTCTTTCTGTTTTAGAGATCTGGCAAACTGGGCATTGAGCTACTTGGTCAGCAATGTATTTCTTCATGTGAGGCCAATGGAACAATTGCTTCAGTCTGTGAAGAGTCACTCTGCTGCCTGAGTGCCCTCCCATTGCAGATGAGTGAAAGGCAGAGAAGAGCCTTTCTTTGAGGTTTGTGTGAGAGCCAATGCAAATTTTGTTCTTATACCTTAGCACTCCAGATTGTAAGGAATAATGTGGTACACTTGCTGGTGTGATGGCCAACTCCTGTATAATTGCTGTATACTTCTCATCTGCAATGTAGTATTTTTCCACTTCTTCTATCCAGGATGGAACAACTGTAGAAATTGCCAAACAGGATTCCTCTTGCATATTCAAGTGTTTCCTTGAAAGGTTACCGAATTGCAGAGGACGCGCCGTGGCGGGAGTTGAGCCGGATGGCGTGGATCATTCTTGAATCGGGGACAAGGTCGGCTGGTAGTGTGGCGACGTCGTTGCTGCCGTCGCCTGCACATGTCGCTCTTGGGGCTGTTCACGGGAGAAGCCCAGGTTGGAGACCATGTCGGTGAGCTTGGTGATGTTGTCCTGCAGGCGATCTACGGAGCTTTGCTGCAGATCGAGGTGCCGTTGGATGGACAGGACCTCCCGTGGAAGACAACCTTGGATCTCCTCTTCGGCGGCCGCTTGGGCCTGCGCTGTCGCCAGGATAGCCGCTTCCGCGGCCTCCTACTCAAGCCGATCTTGCGAGTGTGTCCGGATGATGGAGGCGGCGGTCATGGTGGATCTGATTTCTCATGCGAGGGGATTTTACGGCCTGTGTCGTGGGGACTAGGTAACCCGCGTCAGAGAAAAAACTGGTGCCAAGATGTGGCTCTGATACAAATTGTCAAGCCCCCAGATGCAAGGTATCGATGAAGATCCGGATTTACTAGAACAATTACTCTGGAAATCAACGAACTAGGCAAAGATACACAACAAAAGGGGAAAACTAGGGTTCTAAGAGAGGAAAAAGGGAAATATGCGATGAGAACATAATTAGGGTTTTTGGATATCGTGCCACCCAGCCGCCCACTCTTCGCGGTTATATACCCGCAGGAGCCACGAGTACCAATTATTACAAGACACTGCCATTGAGCCTTAATTCCACTTAGCTAGACTATTACAATATTAGCCGTCCGATCGAGGCCAAAATGGTATCAGACGATCCGGGCCGTCAGTTAACTGAAGACGAGGATCAGGCGTCAGATAGTTGCTTCTTCAGTCGAAAGTGTCTGGTCCTGACAAGATGGTTGATGAAGTTGAACAATTAATTAATGAACTACTCAAGTTCACATCTTGTTCCATAGATAATTGGGTTTCCTCTACATTATTAATAATACAAGGATTAGAGGGAACACAAGCATTTTTATCATGGCAACAAGATAAAGCTTGCATATCATCATGAGATTTATATAAGCAATTTTTTGAAGATATGCAAGGACTATCAACACAAGCATGCAAATCATTTTTGGTGCTAGATGTGATTAAGTCTAAAGATAAATCATTGCAATAAGATAGAGGTGAATTACCAACAATAAGTTCACTATCATTATTACAATATTTATCACTACTCACCATCGCATTTCTTTGTGGCTTACCACATGTAGGTAAAGTAGATGAAGTTGAGAATTCATCACGACCGGCGGTGGAGGGAGAACAATCATCTCCTCAAGACTTGGACGCATCATATTAATCTTGAAGCTTTGTCCATAGCTCATGAGCATTCCGAAAAGGATAGACGGAGATAATAACTACATTGCTCAAAGCATTGAAAATCACATTAGAAACTTGAGAATCTAGATAAGAATTTTTCTCATCCTCCAAAGATAATCTTTTCGGATCCTTTGGAGGAGAAAAACCCATATCTAAAATTCACTCTATATTTGGATTAATGTCCCTAAAATATTTGAGCATGCGATTTCTCCAATCATCATAATTAGTGCCATCGAATATCAACAAAGAGGCATTGTGCACTAAACCACTAGACGACATCTTTACTCTCTAGGCCGTGAAGCCCTATAAAGAGAGAACCCGCTCTGATACCAATTGAAAGGACACGGATGTCGCCTAGAGGGGGGGGGGGGGGGGGTGAATAGGCGATTCAAAATTATTACGGTTAAGGCTTAAATAAATGCGGAATAAAACTAACGTTTAATTTATCAAGTCAAAACCTAAACTAGCTAGGTTTACCTATGTGCACCAACAACTTATGCTAGGCAATATAATCGACTAGGTGATAGAAAGATATATAACTTCAAGCTCGATGGCTATCACAAATTAAGTAGCATAAGTAAGAAGCTCGGGTATAGACATACCGAGGCACCTGGAGACGATGATTTATCCCGAAGTTCACTTCCCAATGGAAGCTAGTCTCCGTTGGAGCAGCGCGGTGTTCACCAAAGTGAAACACCGAGTAGCCTTGATATGGCACACCGTATCTCTGTTGTGTCTTACCACCGATGTGGCGAGGCACTTGTCACTATGTTATCATTGAGGTTGACAACTAGAACTTTTACAAAGATGAAGCACACTCCACAAGTTGGAGGGTCTTCACCAAATGCACCGAGCCGCCAATACTTGATGCGCCAAGGCTGGGGCACACACCACAACTCAATTGGTGGCTCCCGGCAATGTCTTCGTAGCTACCAAAGCTCCGAGACGAACAAGGTTGAGCCACACTCCACAACCTAATTGGAGGCTCCCAACAAATCCCGTGAGCCACCAAGACTCCGAGAAATCAACAACCGTCTAGGGTACCAATGTTCCCTAGAGGAACAAGCTCTAGGGCACCCAAGCACCCAAGAGTAACAAGCTTCTCAACTTCAACTTCCACGTTTCACCGTGGAGAACTCAAACCGATGCAACTAATGCAATGGCAAGAACACACTAAGTGGTCAAGTTCTTCCAACCCGAATCCAACCAAAGCAACTAATGCTTGGGAGGGATTTGAGAGGAAGAACAAGGAAAAACACCAAGAAACTCCAAAGATCTAGATCCAAAGTGTTCCCCTCACTTAGAGGAGAAATCAATCGGTGGAAACGTGGATCTAGACCTCCTCTCTCTTTTCCCTCAAAAACTAGCAAGAACTATTGGAGGGATTGAGAGATAACCAAGCTCAAGAGGGTCAACAATGGAGGGGAGAAATAGCTCAAGAAGTTGGCAAAAGGTTAGGGTTTATTTGGGGAAGAAGCTCCTTAAATAGGAGGCCAAAATATGGCCGTTGGAGCCATTTTCGCGCAGCCAAAACAGGGCAGCCGGCCACCTCCCAGAGCCGCCCGTCCTGGTAGCCGGCTTGGGCTGGCCAGGGGGCTGGCCACCCAGCAGTGCCGGCCGGCCTTGGAGCCCAGCCTAGGCTGGCCTGGAGGCCGGGCAGCCAACTACGACACTTCAATATCTTTTTCATCCGGACTCAGATTTCAATGATCTTGGGCTCGTTGGAATCGCAACGAAGAGCCCTTCAAGATTATGTAGAGAAACATCATAGTCCATCATGTGAGGCAATGCAATATCTTCCATTTGCAAACCGGAAATGCAATATCTTCCACATACGAACTCCGTTTTCGATAATCTTGGACTCGTTGGAATCGTCACAACGAGCACTACAATATTATGCAGAGAAACATCATTGTTCAACAATATATGGTAAAACCAAATGATGAAAGGTAAAACCTTTTATTGAAAACCGGAAAACCATATCTTTTGTAAATGAGGTCCGAATGACATGAAACCACTTTTGTTGGAAAGAGGACGACAAATGCTACCCAATAACAAGTGAAAATATTGAAACCAAGCAAGGGAGATTTTGCTAATAAATGGAAGAGTGAAACCTTCTGCATAGATGGACCGGCAAAATCTCCACCACCGAAAACTCAATAGGAGACACATATGAAAACCGTTTTCGATGATCTTGGCCTTGTCATGACAAACACGACAAGCACCAAAACCACACTACGATAAGATCCAAATAGAAACCAATAAAGATGATGCCAAGGATGCAAAGGTTTGAGCTCTCTACGACCGATACGCTAAAGCTCACTTGAGAGCCCCTCTTGATAGTACGGTTACCTATCCTAAAACCCGGTCTCCCAACTACACCGCGAGACCGGTAAAATAGAAACCCTATCAAGATCATACCTTTTCCTTGCGCATTCCACTTGAGCTAGATGATGACGATCTTGATCTACTCTCAAGTGGATCACCTTTCTTGATTGTGCCCCGCTCGGTGAAGTCTCACATATTGCTCCCCCATACAGTAATATGGGAGAGACACTCTTTCGCATATCTTGACATGCCCTTATCTTGTATGTTGATCAAATTGCACAGTTGCACTTAGCCTTGATCAACATATTGCTCCCCCATACACTAATATGGGAGAGACACTCTTCTTCTTTTAGCCTTGACTCCAACATATGGAGTTCAAGCATTCCTTATGGACCAACACTACAAATATAACTCAAGGCACACATTAGTCCATAGAGATTGTCATTAATTACCAAAACAACATATGGGGGCAACCATACTCTTTCAAACACCTCTAGTCCCGGTTGGTGGCTCCAACCGGGACTAGAGGTGTTTTTTTGCGCGCAAAGGCTCAAATTTTCAGTGACAAGTGTTTGAAAGTGAATTTAAAAAGTGTTTGAATATGAATTTGAATAACTTCTTCATATTTTTCAATCTAGCAAAAATTTCAACATGAAAAGTGTTTGAATTTGAATAAGTAATCCAAACCATTTTCTGTTTTTTAAAATAATTATTCTAACTATTCAAACTATTAACCATTTTGCCATTTTCAATAAAAATGCATTATCTAATATATTTTGAGTCTGACAAAAAATTCAACATGAAAATTGTTTAAATTTGAATAAGTAATCCAAAACCATTTTCTGTTTTCTAAAATAATTATTCTAACTATTTAAACTATTAACCATTTTGCCATTTTCAATTAAAAATGTATTAACTAATATTTTTTGAATCTGACAAAATTTCAGCAGGAAAAGTGTTTGAATTTGAATAAGTAATCCAAAACCATATTCTGTTTTCTAAAATAATTATTCTAACTATTCACACTATTAACCATTTTGCCATTTTCAATTAAAAATGCATCCTATAATGGTTTCTTTTTAGGGTTGGTTCTGATTTTGTATATCTTGCCCATCAACATCACAAAAAGAGGAAAGGAAAACCCGCACAACCTATAAGTGTTTCTTACTTGTAAGACTTAGTTCTGCTTAACTCATCGTGAGTTGTGACAAGAATAGGAGTTCAAGATTGAGCATATTTCTTATAATCTTATATGCAATCTGCTTTATGTTCTTTTTTGAAGGCGAGAAGTCATGGAACAGCTCTTATAAGGTTGCACATCAGGCATCCTTCTAGAAAATCAGATTTCATAATGGTAAGGTTGTTTGTTTCTAGTCTAAAGTCTTGATAATTGTGGATTTATAGCTAGTTAGACTTGTGCAGAAGGTGGGTTATTTTGTTATTTTAACCACATGGCATAATTATGTGGACCGTCTATTTTGTATGGCCCAGGCACCTAGGATAATACATTTCAGAATAAATGCCTTTTGAGGAAATCAAGAGAATCAATGCAACCCCTACTTACGTTGGTTTGGAAGATGTTAATTAGTTGTAGCATGTCATATAATAGGGCTATGCATTGTCATTTCACATCAACTCTTATATTTAGTGATTCCTTAATGTGTGCACATGGTGGAGTGAAACAGAGGGAATAATTGGCAGTGCCATGGAACAAGATGAGCAAACATGCAGTTTTGTTGGTTTTATTTTGATTGGATGTGCACATTGAAAAGCTGTCATCTATTGACTAACAATTTTTTTGTCACCCTGTTAGGTATGTGTTGGTGCGCGGAGGGATGTGGTGATTCATTCTGGCGAGCACTCTGACTTGACTATTACCCGAGACCGTATGTTCACTGAAGCCATTTTCTTACTAGTAGCTGTTTCGATTAACTTTTAGCTCTGTACTGGGTGTTTCCTCTGATCCATGGCCTAACATCTGGATGAGAAGCTGCCCTTAACAGTATAGTGAATGATTTTATTCGGGTTCTCACTGACCAACGGTGTTTACTCTCTGAACTTAACTCGGTGTGGTTTCCCCCTGTACAGGCCATACTGAAGAAGTCGAAGTCGGCCCTGCTACAGGAGACAGAACAGAGCCATTGTCGTCCTCAGGCTTAACCACATTTGCTATCATCCTCTCGTGCATTGCTGTACCAGCAGCCACACTTGCGATCTTCATGAAGCCACACTTACTGAGCGCATGTAAACTAAACTTGGCAGTAGTGGCCTCTTGCTGTAGAGTGTTGTGCAGACTGTAGCTGGTTTAGAGCCTTGTAGTTCTTGTACGTGTGTATGTGCCTGCACTGCCTGGGGCGATGCTGTCAATTTTCAAGCTGTGGCAGCATCCGTGTGTGTGTGTCTGTATGAGCGATGACTGGTTCTGTTTTTGCTGAGGAAACGCTAGAGGTACGTACATCTCACTCGGTGCTGTAAGAATTTTGTAAATGAGGTACGTATTTGCTGATTTCACCCTGAATGGGTTGCATGTTGAACCTCCTATTTTCTCGTTTCAAAATGCTACATTATCTTTTTTGTTTTGAAATAGTCTATGGATTTTCAGCATGTACATTTGCAAACATAGGGTAGAAAATATAAAAGGATGCACTTGCATAGAAAAACTAATTTTGCATCTTTGGATAACAAACTCTTGATTAAGTTAACAGACTGATTAGTCACTGCAATATCCGTGAGTAAAATAAAATATGAGTACTTGACAAGGCACAGTTCATCATCCTTAAAACGAAATCATGATGTCTGAATAAATAAAGCTCTCATAGTCCTTGGCATTGTTGGAACATGTCAAACGTCCTTGGCGTTGCCTCCTCAATAGTCCGGTAGAGTAAACACGAAACCCTCAAACTGATTTTCTAGAAGGAGTCCTCATAGTCCGGTAGAGTAAACACGAAACCCTCAAACTGGACGACGACCGCCGCATCCTCGTCGGAATTGTTGTGGCCACCAGCGGGCCGCATCTGCAGGTAGAAGCAAAACTCCTGATCCAGCAACACGGGGTTCTCCAGCTCCACGGCCGTCGTCCTCATAGTATTTGCCCTGTGCTCTGTGGGTTCCTAATCTTCTTGGCCTGGAGAAGAAGCTCAAGGGCAATCATCTTTTTCTCTCTATCCCTATGAATTAGCTGCTTTTAGCTAGGTTTTGGCAGCTAACGAGCTAACTTTTAGCTCTAAAATAGCTGGGGCTTTGGCGTGATTCCTTCTTTCTAGAAGCGAGGACGTCGGAATGGCTCACTCACATGCGCTACCTCACTATTGATGTCACTACAGCTTGTTTCTTTCTTTGAAAAACGGAGGCCAACACGAGATTGTTGTCCCGAACTCTCTCTCTCTCAGCTAGCTACGCTGGTTTACTCAAGCGACCACACACTCACAAAATGTTGCTCACGTACACTAGCACACTAGCTGGATGGATACACACGAGTGAAGCTGCTGGCACTTGAAGCTTTATTGCTTTGGCTTGATCTTACAGCGATGGGTACCGGTCCTTTTATAGGACTCCACGAACTGACCTACCTAGTACAAAATATCTGCTACTAGCTTCTACGACCTTCGACTCGTTACTAGTACAAGTTTTATTTATTTTTGGCTAGCTGCTTCCTTAGCTGATAAGCTACGACACTGCTGGATATTTTGGGACTGCAGACATGCTCATGAGCAATGGGTGACGCACAAGATTACATCAACAGAGATAACGCCCTGCCTGCTATTGCTGATCCAGGCAAAACCCTCGACCCCTGTGGTGGTTGATAGGCATAATGGCTGCATAATTTGCCCTGTGCTCTGTGGGTTCCTGATCTTCTTGGCCTGGAGAAGAAGCTCAAGGGCAATCATCTTTTTCTCTCTGTCCATGTGCATTAGCTGCTTTTAGCTGGGTTTTGGCAGCTAACGAGCTGCAGTAACTGTCAGCTCTAAAATAGCTTGGGTCTTGGCGTGCTTTCTCACTCACATGCGCTACCTCACCCTGTTGATGTCACTACAGTTGGTTTCTTTCTCTGAAAATGGAGGCAAGAGATAACGCCATGCCTGCTACTAGTTGATACGCATAATAGCTGCTGTTTTTGGCTTCTGATGTATGGATTTCAGGTCTTCTTTAATGCCATCTTTCACTGGGGCAGCTGGCTGCTTCCTAATAAGAGCAAACGCCGTGCCAGTTGCCAGCTTGTATATCTTTCAAGTACCCCACAGTTCACGGCACGGCAGGATACCACTTCGGTTTGTTTTCCTGCCTTTGTTTTGATCAAGATAAACTAATTTGTGGTCCAAGATTGTGTGCCTCTGTGTATTGCAATGCTCCTGTGCGTTTTCATTGTCAGAATAACTGAGGCTTGGTGGAGTCTTGATTGCGTCGAGTAAAACTTTTATTTGCATCCTATGCAGAAAATATTCATCCTATTGACTATTATGTTGCAAATTACACAGAAGTGTTAGACATGAATACATTCCTAAATGTACATATTCGACCTCTACTTTGTATATGAAATATCGGTAAGAGATAACAAAAAGAAGTTCAAATGGTGAAATTCTTATTTTCGCAATAGACCGTTTGTATGGTAAGGTCATGCCGATGAATAGCCGATCCATTATTTTTCATACAAAATTATTCTTCAGACTTTTCTTTGTTGTCTGATCGCTAGACTTTTCTTTTTGCATAATTGACAAAAATGTTCGTTTATTATGGGGAACATCTGCTAGCTTGCACACTCTGAATCGGAACGATGTCCTGATCTTGATTTCTCAATCCCCATGTGCAGCTTGTTGAGACAAAAATAAAATAAAACTGGGAGACGATAAGACCATCGAGAGGCATCCCTGCGCATAGTCATGTATGCGTGTGCTTGAATGCTACTAATGTACACCTCGTCAAGTTGAGTGCGGCATACATTCGTGTTACCTGCGCAAGCGAGCAACATAACTGAAAATCGGCAGGTCGATCAGCATCTCCAATCGATCTGGAAGTGGGCGTCTCGTCGGTTGTGCCCTCCGTGAGATGGCACTTGGCCCAGGTTTGCTGGCGTTGGACTGCAGACCGAAGATTGAATCATGAATCTTCTCTGTCTAGCCAATATTGTTGTTCGCGGCGCTCGACCTAGGGACGAGCGTTAAGTCGAGAACTGGCGTCATGTGTTTGAGGCCTTTTGTGGCACACCTAAATTAATAACAGCCATTTATGTTTTGTTAGTATAGTTTTGTTATCTATACTATTAAATTGAAATAGGTGGTGATGGTACTTCCTCTATTTAGGAGGCGGCGTTTCGGATCACGGGTGCATCTGCACCCGTTGTGTAAAAAAAAAAATTAAAAACTTTTTAAAGTGTCAAAAAATTCTAAAAAACATTCGGATATACATCAGGAAATTTGTGTTAGCACAAAAAGTTTCGCGGTGAAAAGACACTTATTATGATCTCTGCAAAAAAGACAAAAACATGTCCCGTACAAAGTCATTTTGTATTACACGAATTTGTCTTTTTACACAGCTTAAAAAAATGTCTTTTCCCCACGATTTTTTTTGTGCTAGCACAAAATGTCTTGAAATATGCAAAAAAATTATTTTGGATTTTTTGACATTTAGAAATTTGTTTTTTGGGCAGTGGGTGCATCTGCACCCACTACCCGAAATGGATTTGCGCTCTATTTACCTCTATTTTGTGGTCTATTTACAACCAGTGCCCCCGCCAAATCTAACTACGCCGAACCGTTTTTTCTTTCTTTTTTTCTCCGTGGATCGAATGCATCTTCGTCCCATGCCGCCGGCTGCCTCACCAGGAGTGCTCTTCCCCGAGCTAGCCGCCCAAGATCAATCTGACCTCCTTCCCATCGCAGGGACGAAACCAGCGGGGGGCTGGCTGGGGCCATGGCTCCCCTCAAGGCTGATTATTTTTAAATCTCCTAGCTGATTTACAGATTTATAGCCTAAATTTACTCAAATTTAGCTATATGGCCCCCTCCAACTAATTTTGCATGTAATTGGCCCCCTTATAATCCATTCCTGGTTCCGTCCCTGACAGCCAGAGCTTTTCGACCGTGCGTCCAGGCTCGCCTTCCACTTAATGGCGCTATCGGAGCCCCCCTTTCTCAATTCGTGCTCCCGATCACCGCCTCTGTGGAGCACATGATGGAATTCGTCGAGCTCCTCCTCGCGCACCTGCTTCTTTGAGCGCGGCATCCCCTTCCTCGACAGAGTGAGGGCGACCATGACATGGTGGACACTAAGCGTCCTCCTCCTCCAGCGAGCTACGATGCCATGGTCCTCCCTCCTTGCTGCCCTCGAGCCCAACCGAAGCCGCAGAGATGGACGCGGCCCCAGCACGCACGCGTAGGACAAAACCTCCGGAGGCTACGCGGGTCTTTGCCGTCCCTCCTTCTCTGCCGGTAAGCTTGGCTTTCGTGTTCGTGCCGTCCCGCCGTCACCGGGGATGTGGACGCCGGCATGGACTAGCAAGGATTCTCGACTAGATCCGCGTCCGGGTGAGCGCTGCACAGACGGCAGCCGTCGGGGACGACGACCGTATCTCCTTCCCTCTCTCTCTATGTGCAGAGATGCTAGGTCGGCAATAGATTGGGGATCGTCCGTGGATGGACCTAGCGCGACCACAATGGCACCTCCCTGTCGCCTCTTACTCACATCAGTATGCTAAACACGCAGGACCAAACCACAAGCAAACAAGAGAACGGAGATGGGAATTAAGAGCCGCCATCGACATTACCGCTGCGGCGATCCATGAAGGTAGCGGATGGACACAAATCCGAGACATACATGCACTACAACTCTGAAAGTGAGGACCTGCAGGACATTGCCGTCAACGACTACAACGAGGACAAAATGGAGCTGCCTACTTAGTCCAGCAAACCGCAGGATATCCCTAATTCCAAGTCTGCCCCCTTCCTTTGCAATTTGCATCCGCTTTGTTAATTGGCGTTGGGCAAGAAGCTCCAGGAATATGATATTTTCACTAATTGGTCACTTCCCAGGGCTGAATCTATATCAGAAGGTTTAATCCTGGTAATATTTGTAATTTTTTGGTTGAATGATTGAGTCGAAAGATTAGGTCCCAAAAGAAAATCTGTTTGTATACGTTCCGGTCACTCTAAAGGCATACAAGTATCTTGATAAATATTTTCTTACAGTCCAATAAATAATCGATGCAAACATCAGACATTAGCTACATAGCCTGAATTGGCAAGTACAGGGGCACCAATTTCTTATCAAAATGGTTTGGAATTTTTGAGCAGCAATCATCTACAAATCTATATACATCATAATATCTATGCAAGAGCCCATATTGCATCCCTATTTTGACCTCCGAGTTCAACAAAATCATTTGATATTTTTGCTGTATAGATTTTGCCACTTCGATTTTTTTTATTGAATGCTCCTCGTTACATTATAAATACAGTTGACTATTTTTGAACTATTGATTTATCTCTCTTCTTTACATGGGCGTGTGGCCCTGTTGACATGCCAGTCCACATAGTTGTAAAGGGGTATTGCTCTGGATTTAAAAATTTATCGATTTTACCAAGAAAAGTAATTACTTCACGTCTCTTCCAAACAACTTCTAATCTCTAACTTTTTAAAATTAAAATGTAATGAAATGTCTATAGTTATCAAGAAGGAGACACACAGCAGGTGCACGGTTGTTGTTGGTGACTAAGAACCGAAAATATGAGGAGATGGTAAAATCTAAGTGCTTATTTCTCTCCACACACATTCATCTATTTATTCTTCATTGTTCCATAGCAATGCACGGGCTCTGTTTAACATCAGTGTCATTGTGTGAATTGAAGACTGGTGTTGCGAGAGCTACCGATCAGAAAAATATGATTCTTGTGGGATGAATTGACCTGTTGCAACGCACGGGCATTTAGCTAGTATACTATATAAAAGCAATATACGAGTGTCCTAATAGAAAACACCACACTGAGCCACATCATTTAAATTATTTTGATGGTTAGATGTAATATATGTGGATAGAAATTAATGAGAAATTACGTAAAAACATGTTTCATCAACAAACACAAACCTCTGGAGGGACGCATCAAAACACATGAGATTCTTTGGGGATGGCGTCAATACATATACTCTTCAACCGTAAAGTACTACTAGCATCTGACTTCATGCTGCAACAAACCAAACAATGAGGCCATGGTGTCACAACATTTTTTCTTTCGTGCGGTGAAACATCCGCGAAGTTGCATGAGTTTTTCTTTGTTGTCATTCTATCTTCATTTTGTCAGCCGCCAAGCAAATTATCAACCAAGGGAAACAGTCTAGGATTGGCTTGGCCATATTCTGTATGACAAAATTGACTACCGTTGTTGCTTGGCGCAAGCATTCACGGTGGAGTGCATGTTGAGTGGTATCCTGCCGTGCCGTGAGCTGATATACATCAATCTTAGTTGGCAACTGGCACGTCGTTCTTACAGGTAAGTTTGCTATTAGTACGAAGCAGCCAGCTGCCAGAGTGAGAGAGAGCATTAAAGAAGACCAGAAATCAGCACAACACAAGGCAAACTCTGGAGCTATCATGTCCAAGGATTGGTTAACCGGGCGAGAAATCCGGTTACATTTTTTAAGGATGATCCATGAGAAGAACTTGTTCTTGGGGGGGGGGGGGGGGAGGGGGGGCAATTCTTCGAAACCAAAGAGTCGAAGGGCGAGAGGGTAGAGCCGGCAAATTGAGCTTTGTAGGCCGAGGAGCAAGAGTAAGCCCCAGAGCTGGTAAGCTTCCAAACAATCGTGTCAGGCGTGTTATAGGTGTGTTGGAGATGGGAAGTCAAGTGCCAAAGTGCCACGAACTCTTGGAGGTGGTTAACGGAGAGCCCACCGGAAGTGTCAATTTGGAGAACCCATGCATCATCGGTAGTGGCCTTCCTAACGGACCAAACTTTCCTCTTGAAGAGGTCATATATGGATAGAGCAATGCATTTGGGGCTGATTCCGTCCACCCAAGGGGCATGCGAAAAGCAAGCTTTCTTACCATCCGCTGTAGTAACCTTCGTCATGGCGTATAAGAAGCTCATGTCATCCTTGGTGCATGGGTTTTCCACCCCACCCAAGGTCTTTCCGGTGCCGTCCACTCTAGCCATGCCCACCGGAGACACAAAGCCGTCGCAAATTTATCCAAGTTTAGGATGCCAAGACCGACACACCGCCACTCAATTCACTTTGCACTTGCCTCTGGAAACTTTGTCAACCCCCCCCCCCCCCAAGATAGGCCTGAGTTAGCTTGAAGATGGCTTCGAGGGTCTCCGCCGGAATAATGATGGCGGTAAGAGGATAGATGACAAGGGAAGTGAGGACCGATTTGACGAGGGTCTTGCGTCTCACAATGTTGAAATGTTTGTCGACCCAAGGGAAAAGTTTAGTCGCCGCTTTGTCTTCAAGATATTGTAATGAACCCTTTCGAGGCACTTGACCGTAAGTGGAAGGCCGAGGTATCACATAGGGAAGGTGGTAGTGGTGGCCGGAAGGTCATGAAGGACCAAAGCAAGGTCCAGACCCTCACACTAAATGGGGCACACCAAACTTTTCGTAAAGTTGGTCGAGAGCCCGGTCACATTTCCGAAGTTGGTGAGGATGTTAGCAAGATAGGAGACGTCCTCTTTGAAGGAGGACAAAAAGATAGCCGCGTTATCGGCATACAAGGAAGTGCGGAAACGTCCCCCCTTTCCTTGAAGTTCATGGAGAGGACCGGGATCAATGGCGATGTTGAAAAGAAGGGAGGAGAGGGGGTCCCCTTGCCGCAGCCCGCGTCCATGCTTCATTGGGTTTCTCGGAATCCCGTTGAGGAGGACCCGAGAGGAAGAGGAGGAGAACAACGCCACTATCGAATCCCGAAACCTTCGGGGGAAACCAAGATGATGGAGGAGCTCAAGAATATATTCCCACTTAACCGAATCAAGAGCCGCTAATCGATGACCCTCCATTTTAGCCGGATCGATCAAGAGTCGCAATAGTTGCAATTATCAACTGATGTGGGTGATGAGCTACCCTCTTTCTGTAACCCATTTGGTGACCGGCGATCATGCCGTGTCGTAATGGAAAACGAGTGTTCCATGTCAAAAAAAAAAAATTATCCCAGGCGTCATGGACAGTCGTAGATCAGGTCAGATGGTCACGCCAGGAGGCCAGGCAAATAGTTGTCCCCATTCCTCTCCCCGCAGTCCTTTATAAGGCGGCCCAACCTTCCGTGACAGCAAAAGAGATCCAACCTTCTGATCAGTTGCCCCTCCGCTGCCAAGGAACGAGCCTTCCACCGTTGCCCACTTCTCGTTGGTGTAATTTGCGGTAATCCCGTCCTCTTCTTCCTAAGACTATTATGCTCATCTTCTCGGTGCTGGACATATTGGTAAACATATTGTTAGGCACTGTGTCTGTCTCTGATCTAATCACCTCCTTTGTTTTTTGTCATACAGTGTGTCATGTCTACCAATATGTCCAGCACCGAGAAGATGCAAGGTTACACGGAGCTCCACAAATACGCACTCGCTCATCTCAAGTCTTCGGCACTCAGGCAGGGTTTAAGATTTCGTTTCTGTATTTTTTTTTGTGCCTTATAGAGATTCGGGAATTTCTAGAAAATTGCAAAAATTCATAGAAAAAATTCAAAAATTTCGATCAGATTTGAGGTCTGGCGTTCAAATTATTTTCAGAATAAATTAATAAAACGATGCATGGCGGAATTGAACCTAGAACTATCCAAACGAAAATTTCATGTTTAGGATGTGTTTAGTCACTATTTGAAGTGTGATGCGAAGCATATATTCAAATTTGATCAAAATTTTCGGCCCAAATCATTATTTTTCGCCTCTAACCGAGAATCATTTATTTCGTGAAATTCGGTCGAAATTTCGACGAAATATTTTTCAGGTGTGCGGTTGAACTTGGCATCCCCAGCGCTATTGACCGCCGCGGTGGTGCGGCGACACTCTCGGACATCGTCATCGAGATCGGAGTCCATGCGACGAGGCTCCCATATCTCCATCGTCTTATGCGCGTGCTTAGTGTCTCCGGCATCGTCGACGAATCATCACCCGTTGATGAGAATCATACGGTCTACATGCTCACTTCGTTCTCACGCCTCCTCGTCCACAACGACGACTCGACTTCGTGCGACATGTCCGCGCTGGTGCTACTCATATCACGCCCCGACACATGTGTTTCCACATTCTTCGGCTTGGAAAAGTGGTTCAGAGATCCCACTTCCAACACGCCTTTCGAAATGGCGCATGGCATGTCCCCGTGGAGTCTGACCAAGATTGATGCATCATATAACGATGCCATGAACCAAGCATGTGTTGCGGACAGCAACCTTGTCATGGATATTGTGCTGAAAGAGGCTCGTGCCATCTTCCACGGGCTAAGCTCGCTGATGGACGTCGGTGGGGGCCATGGCATGGCCACTGTAGCCGTTGCTAAGGAGTTCCCACAAATCACATGCCACGTTCTAGACCTAGAACAAGTCATAAAAAAAGCACCTCGTTGTGGCGTGGTGAATTACATTATTGGTGACATGTTTGAGTTTATTCCACATGCTGATGCTGTTTTACTGAAGGTACTCTTTTGTCATTACATCATTCTTTCAGTTCACTTTCTTTTGAGAAATTTCTTTCAGTTCACATTACTCATGTTTCCTTTTGCCTTTTGAATATAACACTACTCTTGGATTAGTGTTAATGTCGTTTCTATATATCTTAGGCTGTTTTGAATTCTTGGGATGATAACTCCTGCGTCAAGATCCTTGGACAGTGCAAACGAGCAATTCCGTCAAGAGAGGCTGGAGGGAAAGTAATTATTATAAATATGGTGGTCGGACATGGGACACCGGACGACAAGGCTGTCAAAGAGGCCCAAGTGTTGCTCGACATGTACATGATGAGAGGCATTGGGTATGAGAGAGACGAGGAGGAATGGAAAAGAGTTTTTTTACGGGCCGGATTTAGTGATTACAGAATCATGCCGATATTGGGTCCGGTGTCTATCATTGAGGTTCTTCCATGAAGAATATTCCTATTGTAATAAATATCATGTGGTCAGAGTCTAGTTGTCAAGTGAGGCCGAACTTAGGGTCCTGCTGCACTAAGTCTGCCCTAGTTCGTGTTCGAGTCTTGTTTGCCGAGTCCATTTAGAATTCATAAGAGTGGTTCCTAAGTTGGAAAGGTTTTGTCCCGAAGAAGGTTACCCTGCCGACTGGATCCAATTAGAGTCCAAGTCTTTTTCTTCTATTGTAATTAACTATTTACTAGCCATCAACCCATGCACCCGCACGGGCCAGTTATTTATATTATTTTTATATAGTGTTTATGTATGCCATCATTTCTACCATGTACCAATATTCTGGGCCAGGGAGAATTCAGAAATTACAATTACACATAAATATTATTTCCAATGAACATGTATCAAAATATTGCTCTGATTTAGATTAACACTAAAACCGTACCTAACTACTAACATAGTAATCCGGAAAGAGGCAATCCAACAACACTGCACCAGCAAGCCTTAAAATGTGCACCTTGTGCATTGAGTATGTCCATATTAGCTCTCCATCGAGAAAGAATGATTCTTTAGCTTCCCCATAGTCCACAATGTGCATTTACATCACTGGTTATACCTGATGCCATAGCTGTCCCCATAATGAAGTCTTTCTCTATGTCAAACTTGCTGGTAGACTACATCGTTATAGACTTATAGTTAAGTAGCACCATATATAGAGAATGGCTAATTTTTCTGGGTATTAATTGAATGATCCCATCTAATATAGAAAAGAAATAAGCGCTACCATGAAGGCAATTGCTCCCTAAATTTTCTCAAGCACGCCTCTGCTAATGGCAAATTTTGCAATTGGTTCGACAGCTATGCTCTTGTGGAAAGAACACTGATCAGAGGTAAACTACCATTTATAAAATCCATAACATTCAATCAACTGCATATAATCACTCTATCCTTGTAAGAAACAAATAGAGATTAAATTGTTTCTCCGTTCATGATAAAATCTTCAGGACATTTGTGTCTACTAATACAGCATATGGTTTATTAACATAGCGTCCATCACTACGGATAAGATCGTAATGTCATAGAAGCTCTTAGTAGGCAAGCTCTGGACCCATACAATATAATAATAAATTGTACATAAATCACTCAGATGAAAAGGAAAGATTTAATAGTAACCAAGTAGTACAAATCAGGAAAAAATCACGAAGCGGTTTACTTAACTATCAATTTTGGATCACCCTTTTTGCTTCAAAAACTGACAATAAGCGACCACCTTCTTGACCATCTGAATGCATACACTTCATCTCTTCAAATTAAACTATTAGGATTTAACATCATATATAGATACACATAATCAAATAGCCAAGTTAGTGATTAAAATCAATCCGGGCAGAAAGTAAGCCATGTAAGGTGTGGAATGGTGTAGTGTCAGAACAAAAAATTGTGCTTCTAACATACACATATTCCATTGGATCATTGGTGAGTAAGAATAAATAATGGATCATAACAAAGAACTTGGTAGCTTTGTCGCATAGTTGTTTATGATAGAAAGATAAGTTAACCAAACTCATGACCATGCAATGCTGCCAAAATATATGATCAACTTCCTAAGGTGAGAAAAATATGGAAATTAACCAACTAACAACTATTTTTCATTCTTACTAACATGTCATTGAATTCACCTCAAGGACAATTTCGCTACTTTGGTTAAATTGCATCCCCCGGAAGTATGTGAATCGTAGAGCATATATGAACCTTCTCATGTAGTAATATGTACTGAGTTCAGATCCACAATTAAGGACCGGACATCCGCACATCATCAACATCTTCCAAAACAAAACTGCAGTTAGTGGATGTAATGAACACACTGAACCAAAACAAACCATGCAAGAAGGTGTTCCATAGATATGTGTACACACCTGGAAGCATTCTCTGACTACTATATTTTTTTATAGCAACCGTATTGCTCGATGCTCGCAATGAATTTTCCTTCGTAAAAAATGTAAAAAGAATTTTGAGGCTTTTGATCTCTATTACAGACAGTGATATGCTATTGAAAGTCTGAGCTAAAAGTTAATGTTAGAACATTGAATTGGAAAAAGTTTAATAATCGAGTTATGAGATTGGCACATAAATAAAATGAAATCGAAGATTATTTTGGTGCAAAACATATAAACATAGTGGTCGATACTCTCGATAGTTTGGCCATGGGGAAACATCTCAGGTAACGACGGTGCATAACTTATTGGTTTTCTACTTTTTCTCCAAGATCATTTGCTCTGTTCTCAGAAAAACAAACTAAGTAAACTATGAAATAATATATGTGAGCAACAAAATATGAGCATGAAGACTTATTTTTGTATGTACAATGTTATTTGTGACTCATACTTCAGTTCATCAACAGATGCTATGATTTCCCTGTTGTTCACACAGCTTCATGAGGATTATGATTTCCCCACAGTTAACACAACTGCACGAAGAAAACCAATTGTATTAAGGATAATATATCTAAGTGTGCGCATGCGCTGCACAAATCAGTTGTGTAGTTATTAATTATGTTTTCATAGTTAAACTATTCCGGGTGTAATAATATTATCTATCTATAACATTTTCTAAAAAATAGATAATCTATCGAAGGAGAATCTAACAATCCGTCTTTGCATAGTTAATAACATCTATTCATGTAAACATCTCGTATTCATCCATTATTTCAAGGGTTTAATTAGTGTCATATTTTAATCATCAAGTACCAGAAACACGGGCAAGGGATATTAATGTAGATGGAGCTCAAACCAGAAACACCGGCTGGGTTCTCTTCCTCTCTCTATAGTGCATGATCTGATCATGAGCGGTGCAGATAGATAGGAATATATAATACTATTGGGAGGAGGAGGAGTACCATTTTTTCTTGATCAAACGTTGTGGACTAGTCCGATTTATTGGGAGCTGTGTGATGAATTGTACGTGCTGAACAATAGATCAGGATTTGAGGATCTGCTACTTGCCTGAATTGTCAGATAGGATTGACGTACGGGTGGCAAACTCCAACAATTTAGGGGATGTGAAGCACGGCGCCATTAGACTGCCCTAGTCCTCCACTCTACAGCCTCAACAATAACGGCGCAAGAGGCATGACTAATCTAATTCAATCTGCCATCAATGCACACTCTTTTCCTTGCATCGTCTATTGTGGATTGCAGTCTTGCCGAGACATGAAAGCTGGGGAGATTGAAAGGAGGTCCTCCTAAGCTGCATCAGCATCATGAATTTCAACGTGGTGGAGGCATAGGAGATTCAAAGGTTGGCTAGGACGGGGATCAGAGAGGCTGGTTGGATCGTCCTTTTGATGGATCGCGGCGTAGAAGTGTAGGATGGCACGAACACTACAGAAGGGAGATGCCCGTGGATGTCAAGAGGTCAATTTTTGCGAACAGCCACGGTAAGGTTTTTTTTTTTTTGCCACGGTAAGGTTGGCTAAAGGGTGTGTGCGTGGGACATCCTGCGAGGACTCCTCTACTATTTCATCCAACGACTGTAAATAACTAAAGGAAAGATCGGATGGACATGATGATTAGCTTTTTGAGGATTAACATGGAGGCTCATACGGTGCCCGAACACTGGTTTTTCCTCTATTGTTTTTTGGGATGTTCTGGAGGGAAGCAAGAGAACATGGCGATGCTGCTCATATGGGAGGTTCAATTGTATTTTTTTATAGAATACGGAGGTCAGTATGAACGCCATCAATCCGACTACTCCTATACAATCGTCCAGGTACCGCTTTCTTTCTCTCTCTTTTTGGCCAAATCCGACTTCTTAATAATTCCTATATTACACCGATCTGGTTGATGGTTTTTAAAACCTCCAGTCCACATTACCAGCGGACACTGTAAGATATACACCGGAAGGATAGCACTCAGTTTGGTGCTCAATGAATCTTATATTTACTAGCAGAATATGTTGGCATGTGGGGATGCGATATTGTTAGCAAGTAGCATAATTACTCCTTACCCATTTATTTCATTGTCCCAGATACTTTCCTTCAATTTCACTCATAAGAATTCCTCAATTATACTCTGTCGTGTAAACACTCTTACTATGAATTGAGAAATTATTGTTTTTCTCTTTATGGAAGGAAACTTGGTAATGTGAGACGACAGAAGCTACTTTAATTTTTGCAACTGACAAGAGAAGCAACTTAACTTGGCCAACATGTAGCAAATGCAACATTGTGATTTAGAATTCAAGGCGGTTGTATTCAGTCGAGTCACGTGCGGCAATAGTTAAAAAACAGAGTCAAATGTGCTAATTATATTGCACCATGCCACCCACAAACGTTGCCGTTTGACCCCTGATGCTGGCGTTTAGGGGGTCAGTCATGTTGATGCTCCAGGTAGAAGAGATAGTCGTTTAAGCCACAGCCCAACAGTCAGACACTGGTGTTTCTCATGCGTATGCTTACTTTAATCCCTTCATATTCCTACTATTTCTATATTATGGTAAACCAACAAATTAATGTACTTCTAACCATTATCTTTCGTTGGATATATTCATTGATCCCAGAGGGGATTTGTTTTTGTACATTCTTAGGTATTCCTGTTATATACAGGTGCTCTATAAGGCTACTAATTGGATTAGGCATTTGTTCTCGGAATAGGCACGACGGTTTGCAGGTGGTGCTATACTGGAGATATGTAATCGAGTTGAAGCCCTGGATTTCAGCGAGAGGGGGAGAATGAGGCCACATGGCAGAAGTTGCACAATACCGATGAGGTCTCATGCTTTTTTTTTGTATCAGGTATAATGTTATTATCGTTTGCACCCAATTATGATCATCTGCTTTCATAATGTATTTGATTGCAGGAACTAAGGAAAACAAAGACTTATATACACCTGAAGTATAAAAATCATGATCTCAATAGAAATCATACAAACTGAAGGTTCTTGGAGCAATGAACGTTCAAAACTCAAAACAGTTTAAATAGCTTCAGTGAGTGACTACTTCTTTCCCAGTTTACCCCTCTTCTTTCCGTAGGACTTCATGAAATATAATTAATTTCTGTACAAATTGTAGGATGTTCATGTCTCAATGGTCTCCTTACATTGCTCCTAGAATTTTTCCCTGAAAGTATATTGTTTTTTCCTGGAGTATATTGTATCCATGCTGAAACATGCATGGTGTTTTCCTTACTAAATATTGTACCATGTCTCTACTTTCATCATGGAATTTCTCAGTTGGATTTTTACTACTATTCAGACTAGCTTCTATTCCTAAAAAAAGGAGACTGCTATACAATCTGACATCAGCCTTTCTTCTCCTTTCAAGTAGTTGAATGTTCATAATCGATCTTTCAAATAATTAAATGTGGTTATATGTTTACTGATTTTTTAGAATGTCTCATTGGCACTATTACTTACAACAGTTTGAAGTACATGTCATTCAACAAAGAATGGGAGACACCGATTTCACCCTATCTTCACGTTTTCCATAGTTTCTCTATTGCTTTGCTTTGGATTTTTAAGGATCAAGAGCTGTTAATTTTCCCTTTTTAATAAACCATTTGAATTTACTCACATCTCAATAAATTCCTAATGCTGATTTGGAATGACAAACAGTCCCCTATTTTTAATCCGGAGATATAATAGTATTTATCTTAGTTGGTGTATCACCGGGTATTTCAAGCCTCATGCATTGCCTGACATAATCATGATCATGTTTATCTCTAACAAACAAAAAAATTGAGTTCATTCAGTGTACACTTCAAAATACATGATCATGTTTGTCTCTAGCAATATTAACTCTTCGAAATACATGTTTGGGCCCATGAAGTGGGTTTTTGTACAACATGAGGATCAATAATGTATTTAGTGTGGTCCCGTTCCTTATGTTGAGATGCAAGGAAGCATCAAAACATGTGCTTACTTCCTCGGCAGTGTTTAAGCACAAAAGGCAGTGGAGGACTTTGGCCTGTCAGTTTTGTTATCATGCTCAATAACCAGCTACAATAACCAGCTACAACTATTGCATTATTTAATTGTAGTATCTCAAACAAGAAATCCTCATATTTATCCCATAATAATTCAAATTTCCTATATAAATTCTCATACATGATGTTACAATTACTCACAAAATAAATAGCCCGTGCGGATGCACGGGACCCATACAATATAATAATAAATTGTACATAAATCACTCAGATGAAAAGGAAAGATTTAATAGTAACCAAGTAGTACAAATCAGGAAAAAATCACGAAGCGGTTTACTTAACTATCAATTTTGGATCACCCTTTTTCTTCAAATACTGACAATAAGCGACCACCTTCTTGACCATCTGAATGCATACACTTCATCTCTTCAAATTACACTATTAGGATTTAATATCATATATAGATACACATAATCAAATAGCCAAGTTAGTGATTAAAATCAATCCGGGCAGAAATTAGGCCATGTAAGGTGAGGAATGGTGTAGTGTCAGAACAAATAAATTGTGCTTCTAACATACACATATTCCATTGGATCATTGGTGAGTAAGAATAAATAATGGATCATAACAAAGAACTTGGTAGCTTTGTCGCATAGTTGTTTATGATAGAAAGATAAGTTAACCAAACTCATGACCATGCAATGCTGCCAAAATATATGATCAACTTCCTAAGGTGAGAAAAATATGGAAATTAACCAACTAACAACTATTTTTCATTCTTACTAACATGTCATTGAATTCACCTCAAGGACAATTTCGCTACTTTGGTTAAATTGCATCCCCCGGAAGTATGTGAATCGTAGAGCATATATGAACCTTCTCATGTAGTAATATGTACTGAGTTCAGATCCACAATTAAGGACCGGACATCCGCACATCATCAACATCTTCC
The DNA here is from genome assembly GCA_012064385.1 of Puccinellia tenuiflora. Lineage (NCBI taxonomy): Eukaryota > Viridiplantae > Streptophyta > Magnoliopsida > Poales > Poaceae > Puccinellia > Puccinellia tenuiflora. The sequence continues at coordinate 1,046,131 of QRDG01000165.1, read as the reverse complement.
AAAACAAAACTGCAGTTAGTGGATGTAATGAACACACTGAACCAAAACAAACCATGCAAGAAGGTGTTCCATAGATATGTGTACACACCTGGAAGCATTCTCTGACTACTATATTTTTTTATAGCAACCGTATTGCTCGATGCTCGCAATGAATTTTCCTTCGTAAAAAATGTAAAAAGAATTTTGAGGCTTTTGATCTCTATTACAGACAGTGATATGCTATTGAAAGTCTGAGCTAAAAGTTAATGTTAGAACATTGAATTGGAAAAAGTTTAATAATCGAGTTATGAGATTGGCACATAAATAAAATGAAATCGAAGATTATTTTGGTGCAAAACATATAAACATAGTGGTCGATACTCTCGATAGTTTGGCCATGGGGAAACATCTCAGGTAACGACGGTGCATAACTTATTGGTTTTCTACTTTTTCTCCAAGATCATTTGCTCTGTTCTCAGAAAAACAAACTAAGTAAACTATGAAATAATATATGTGAGCAACAAAATATGAGCATGAAGACTTATTTTTGTATGTACAATGTTATTTGTGACTCATACTTCAGTTCATCAACAGATGCTATGATTTCCCTGTTGTTCACACAGCTACATGAGGATTATGATTTCCCCACAGTTAACACAACTGCACGAAGAAAACCAATTGTATTAAGGATAATATATCTAAGTGTGCGCATGCGCTGCACAAATCAGTTGTGTAGTTATTAATTATGTTTTCATAGTTAAACTATTCCGGGTGTAATAAGATTATCTATCTATAACATTTTCTAAAAAATAGATAATCTATCGAAGGAGAATCTAACAATCCGTCTTTGCATAGTTAATAACATCTATTCATGTAAACATCTCGTATTCATCCATTATTTCAAGGGTTTAATTAGTGTCATATTTTAATAATCAAGTACCAGAAACACGGGCAAGGGATATTAATGTAGATGGAGCTCAAACCAGAAACACCGGCTGGGTTCTCTTCCTCTCTCTATAGTGCATGATCTGATCATGAGCGGTGCAGATAGATAGGAATATATAATACTATAGGGAGGAGGAGGAGTACCATTTTTTCTTGATCAAACGTTATGGAGTAGTCCGATTTATTGGGAGCTGTGTGATGAATTGTATGTGCTTAAAAATAGATCAGGATTTGAGAATCTGCTACTTGCCTGAATTGTGAGATAGGATTGACGGGTGGCAAACGCCAACAATTCAGGGGTTGTGAAGCACGGCGCCATTAGACTGCCCTAGTCCTCCACTCTACAGCCTCAACAATAACGGCGCAAGAGGCATGACTAATCTAATTCAAAGTGCCATAGAGATGCATCGTCTATTGTGGATTGCAGTCTTGCCGAGACATGAAAGCTGGGGAGATTGAAAGGAGGTCCTCCTAAGCTGCATCAGCATCATGAATTTCAACGTGGTGGAGGCATAGGAGATTCAAAGGTTGGCTAGGACGGGGATCAGAGAGGCTGGTTGGATCGTCCTTTTGATGGATCGCGGCGTAGAAGTGTAGGATGGCACGAACACTACAGAAGGGAGATGCCCGTGGATGTCAAGAGGTCAATTTTTGCGAACAACCACGGTAATGGTTTTTTTTTGCCACGGTAAGGTTGGCTAAAGGGTGTGTGCGTGGGACATCCTGCGAGGACTCCTCTACTATTTCATCCAACGACTGTAAATAACTAAAGGAAAGATCGGATGGACATGATGATTAGCTTTTTGAGGATTAACATGGAGGCTCATACGGTGCCTCCAATTAGTAAATATAAGATTGTAGCCAACGTCACATTGAGCAATAAAGCTAGCAAGCAAAAAATTAAATCTATTTTCTCACATACCGCAGGGAGGAATATCGATTATATTCAGCTATCTGGAAATTTTTGGCTATGCCTTGCCATTGATAATATTGTGTCATTCTTTGTGGGAGGTACCATCAAATTTAATTCTTGCAAACATATCTTTGAAAAAATGTTTAGAGCTTGTCACTTCATGTCATCACGGATGTTGTCCTCTTGCGCTAATATTTTCTATGAAGACCAACTATAGCCCGTTTGAATCACCTCAGCTAAGTGTTAGCTACTAAAAAATAACACCTACTGATTAAACATGGGTGCTAAAGGCCCGGCTAATTTTAGAGCTAAGAGCATCTCTATCGACATTCTCAAAAATATGTCCGACACACATATGAAAATTGCCCATGCTTTGGGAGGTGCGAGACACATGTCGCTAGAATTGTCGCAATGGCACCCCCCCATAGATATCCCTTTTCTCTAGTATTTTTCTCAGTTATCACTAGTAGAGACAAGTCCATTTGTCCCGGGTCGGGAGGACCTCTAGTCCCGGCCTGGCACCCGGGACTACGGAATCGGGCTAGAGCCCCCCCATCTAGTTCTGGTTCAGTTACGACTCGGGACAAAAGAGTTCCCCACGTGACCACTGCCTGAGCGCGTGGTCGACGAGGACCTTTAGTCCCAGTTCGTAATACGATCTGGGACTAGAGATGTTCCCACGTGGCAGCCTCTGGCTAGGCTTTTTTGTATTTCCGCCTTATTGAATATTTAAAACTATGATCAATCTTGCAAAATATATGGTTAATTAATTACAAATCAGAAAAATACACATAGCATTTCAAAATGTTCATAAAAGAAATATCTATCTAATAAAAATATACTTTATTCTTTATGAGAATTCAATCATTTAATTAATTACATGGAGATCACAACCGGGACTAGAGCTAGCCCGTCTATTTACATGGAGATCGATCATAACCGGGACTAGAGCCCGTCTATTCGATTACATGGAGATCATAATCGGGACTAGAGCCTGTCTATTCGGTTACATGGAGATCATGCATTGCAATTATATTTCCCTTTGGCTTTATGACATGTTCCATAAAAAATCCCGCAATTTCCTCTTGAAGTGCTACAAAGCGCTCCTTTGGTTGCAGTTTGCTCCGCAGGTCATCCAACTATAGGTGAAGAGAGATCAATATGAATATCAATCATCATAACAAAAATTATGAATGACACTCAACACAATTGATGGTGATAAAATAAAATTATGAATATATTTGTTCATATACTTCTAAAAATGTCGCTGCGTTCCGCTCACTGACCTCCCGTGAATCCACTCGCAAACGAAGTATCCACACAAATGGCTCCCCTGTGGCTGCCTCTCGCACTTTACAAGAATATAATTCAATAAAATAATAATCAACCATGATATAATGGTATTGAAATTAGAATTAAAGAGATGCGCTGACCTAGCTCGTACTACTTACCTTGACATGATGAAAACTAAGCTCCTTTTTAAATTCACCCTGTGTCCTCTTGATGAAAATTTCCAAATCCTGCCCGAAAAAAAATGAATAAATGAGTTATTAGTTACTTGATATCTCATGAAATGAACAAAAGAGACCGATATAGTGCGTAATGATTGAAATTTCCTTTGGAGCGCATCTATAATGCTTTTGTGCTTCGCTTCGTCTTTCACCAATGAGTCGTAGATTACAAATCTTCCAGCGTTAACTTCAATGATTAGCAGAATGTAATGGAAGCTGTGCACATTTATATACGTGAGTAACTCATCAGTTACACTTAACATCGAGTAAGCAAAAATTAGTATGTACAAGATAGTAACACTCTTACTTGAAGTTGTAAGAAAACAATATCTTCTTTTTGTAATGTTGTCCTTGTATGAATCTTAGCAAGTTGTCCTCCGTTTCCTTGGGGAAGTCCTGTAGCAATTTTTCATTAATTCGTTTTGGGTCAACGAACCCAATGTCGATGATCCATTTTCGGTCACATTCATGACTCCTCATTCTACATAATAGCGTACTGAGCATAATTACATGCAATGAACGAGCTGAACTAGAGGATTTATTATAGAAATAAATGAATTGAATCACTTACGGACAATAGGTACTGACGAGACTCAAGTCGAGGGCTTCAAGCTTGTATAACATATAGAGTTCTTGAAAATAAATTTGTACCTGGTCTTCTCCTATGTAATGCTCATTTGTAACTTTCACAAGTATCATTATTCGATCTTCCTTTGTGACTTATAAGTACAGTTATGCAGTTTTCGCATTTGTGTTGGTAGAAGCTTGATCTGATCAGGTGGCAACAAAGACTTCCCGAGCTCCCATTTCCATGAGTCTTCTTCCAATGAGAGGATTTCTCCGCCTTATAGTTGAGAAAAAGTAATACCAGCGTCTGCAGCAAATTGCGCAGCTTGAATTATGGAAATCTCGTCCGCCGCAAAGACCTGATGAGTGGGTAACACCTTGAGCGGGGAGATCGACTGCTTTGCCTGTTCTCCTAGCTGGGCAACGCCTCTTTTCGCGCTGGCACTGCTACTTCTCGTCGCGTGGGAGCTAGCTCTCCACATACAACGTAAATAGTCATCCGGATTATTTATCTCAAATTGCGATGGATGCTCAATAAATTTCTTAGCCCACTTTATGCATGCTTTGCGCATCAAATTTTTGCTTTGGCTTGGGCTTTCTCGGTGCAAGCTGTCTTTTCACCTCGGCTTCCATGACCACGGCGGTTTCCTCATCAGTCTTGTCGTAAGCTCTCTTGGGAGGAGCCGCGGTACTATTGGAAGGGGCTCCTGTCGGGGTCCGCTTTGGTTACCCGTCGACAAAGCGGTGCGCTTCCCCTTTTGGCCCTAAGCCTTAGTGGGCGGAGGCGGCAGAGTCGAATGAGGAGTCGGCTGATGTGGCGGCGGAGATCGAGATGGACTCGTGTTGTGGTCCCTCTCGTCATCATGTGGACTTGGAGACGGTGAATCGCGACTCGGAGGAGACGATGGTGGCCTTGGGCGCCGAGCCTAGAAGCACGATGTATTTCTTGCGCCATAGAATGATACCACCCCCGACGTCTCCCAGTGTCCTCTCATCATCAGTTCTGGGGATGACAAGCTCCAGTGATTCATATCCCGGTACAACTTGATCCACGCCGACACGACCATAACCATATGGAATCGTATTGCAATGCTACAATGTTGTAGATTCACAAGTTAAAGCATAGCCGTCCGCCACCTTGAAAGATAAGTTCCTCACTCCCACATGTAGCTCACAACTTGTCGTCTCCCTGATATCATCCACGGGGTACCGATCCATCGGTGCCTCATCAGCACCGACCCCCGTGGAAGCCACAGTGCTTCTCCGATAAGATGGGCCGCCTTGACTATCTTGCTGCAGCTGATGAGGTGGCCCTTGCTCGCGCAATTCCTCTATTTGCTTCTGTTGGTGCTTTACGATAGCAACTATTTCCACGTTCGCTCTTTCTAGATTGTTCAACTGGTCTTCCTCCTCCTTCTCCTTCCTCTTCTTTCCTCTCGCTCGGCTTCTATAAGATTCACGGTTCTCGGGAAACCAATCTTCCACGGCACACTAGGTCCAAAGCCTCGTGTTCGTCCTGGTTTTTTAGGATTCCTGAGGGCCTTTGTCAGCTCGTCTTTCTCTCCGTCGGGAATAAACTTTCCCTTTTGAACCTCGGCGATTGCTTCAACAATTGCTTTCTGGGGTATAGAAATTTCTTTCTTTTCATCATTTTTAACTCTCCTTTTTCCATGTCATACTCTGCCCCATGCCCAAGTACCCAATTTCTTGCCCTATGGGGCCAGGAATCGGTAGCTCGAATGATCCCTTTTTCGCGCATGGCGGCCTCAGTTTGATCCCACTCAGTTCTGTGGCCACCTGTCCCCATCTTATGGTGTTATATATTTTTCTTTGCATTTTCCTTATTCTTTTCCGACCTTTGCCTAGCTACTTCCGAATTCTTGTACTCCAGAAATGAGTCCCAGTGAGCCCGCTGCCTCTCTAGTGTGCCAGTAAAATCTGGAGCTTTCTTATCTTTGACATATGCACGGTATAATCTGTTCTTGTAATTATTGAATTGTTTCTGCCATCTTCTTAAGAGCGAAATGCTTGACTGCGTCCCTCATGGCTTTTGTCTTTGCTTCATCATCATCAAAGACCGGTAGGGTGAAATGTGCAATGAGCTTCTCCCAAAGCATCTTCTTCGATCTGTCATCGACATAACTAACTCTCTCTACCAGTTTTGGTCTATTCCGTTCCTGAACGCTGATCGGGACGTTGTCCCTAACAACAACTCTGCATTAATTGATGCACAAACTTATTTGCGTTCATCTCGGGAAGCAACCAGTTTGCCCTCTAGAGAGACAAGCTCAATTCGGAGATGCGTATCTTTGTCCAACACTTTGGCATGGCCTCGTTTACTTTTACCAGATTGGGTCGATGCGGAGGTCTAAAATAAGAAACATTCGTTAATACATATATATATACAAATCAATTATTGCATCTGATCACCAGAGGCTTAATATACCTCGCCAGACCGCGAATGTCCACCAATTTGTGAGTCGTCATCGCACACGATGCTCATTTGCGCGTCGTCTTCCAGCTCCATTCCCTGAACGGACTCGTTCAAAAACTGTGAGCCATCTTCTGCTCCGATGTATTCTGCTCCAACAACCTCGGATTGCCGTACAATGGTGAAAATGTCCTCTTCATTGTCTCTGCTTGAGTGATCATGCTACTATAAAGAAGATAAACAATGTTAGCATTAGCCAAATAATTCAAAGTAGGAAACACTATTACAAAAGAAAGATAAAAGCAACATTGATCAAATATGCAATAATATCACCAATACATCTAGAATAATCCAGTTACATAGCTCGGGTCCATTTTTATTTAACCCTAATACATCACGAATAATATCACTAATACATCTCCCATGCATGAACCTCTCAAACTAATTTCGACCAGTTCCTGAGCCGCGGGGTGCTGAGCCGCCGGCGCTGCGCATCCAAAGAGAAGGAACCCTCACAGGGTCATAGCTCACGTGATAAGGAACCCTCTGAAGAAACGACCAGGTATTGGTATGCTGCCTATCCAATAAATACATGTACCGATGGAAGTGCTCATCCTCCTCCCTGATATGGCGATGTACCACCTCCTTGGGGGCCGGCTCCCTCTGCACCGAGCGTGGCCCATGCGACTGCCACCAAAGAAGATCCGGGTCGACGACGTCACCCGGATTCCTCACCAAGCTGCGCGTCCCGGAAGGTAGCACCTCCCAGTGCCAGCCCGGCGGAGCCCAGTCCCGGACATCGCCCCTCTGGTCCAACATGGACATCATCGCCGAGAACAATAAACTAACAACACAATTTTTTTTGCAGTATGTCAATTAATATGGGACTTAGCATTATTATTTGGACTTAATAAAATTTCTATTAAATCATCTAGCTAATAAATTATCGTTTGGACTTAGCAAAATTTCTATTAAATCATCAAGCAAAATTTCTATTAAATCATATAGCATTATTATTTGGACTTAGCATTATTTTGGGACTTAGCATATTAATATTTCAACTAGTAAATCTAACTAATTAACATGCAAATAAATCATCTAGCTAATAAATTACCTAGTAAATCATCGGGCTAATAAATCTAACTAATTAACCCTAAATTTAAATTCCTAAACCTAAATTTCAAACCTAATTTTAAAACTTATTAACCACCTAAATCTAAATTTAAATTCCTAAACCGAAATTTCAGACCTAAACCTAAACCTAAATTTCAATTAAAACCCTAAATTTAAAAACGTAAATCAAAATTTCAAACCTAAACCTAATAATTACCTAAATTTAAACCCTAAATTTAAAACCTAATTTTAAAACCTAAATCTGAATTAACCACCTAAATCTAAATTTAAATTCCTAAACCAAAATTTCAAACCTAATCCTAAACATATAATTTAATAAACCTAAATTTAAAATCTAAATTTGAAACCTAATTTTAAAACCTAAATCTAAATTAACCACCAAAATCTAAATTCAAGTTGGGAGGAGGAGAGGAGAGCCGTACCGGCCTGGCGGCGAGGGGGAGGAAGAGGGCCGCGGTGGCGCCGGCGGCGAGCTTGGGGGGGGGGGGGAAGGAGGGCACGCGGGGGGCAGGGCGGCTGCATCGGCGGCGAGCTCGGGGCGGTGGGGAGCAGGGCGCGCGCACGGGGGGGCGGGGGGGGGGGTGGTAGGGCCGCCGCGGGCTCGAGGAGGTCGTCAGCGGCAGGGAGTCTCCGGCGCCGGGAAGGAGGGGCGATCGCGGTGCGAGAAGCCTGACGGAGTCATTTCGTGCGGCGGCGCGGCTCCTCCTTCTCCGTGTCCCGGTTCGTGGCTCGAACCAGGGAGGAGGCGCTGGGTACCTCTAGTCCCGGTTCGTGGCTCCAACCGGGACTAGAGGTGTTTTTGGGGCAGTCGAAAAGAGCGCGCACAAAAACACCTCTAGTCCCGGTTGGTGGCTCCAACCGGGACTAGAGGTGTTTTTTTTGCGCGCAAAGGCCCAAATTTTCTGTGATAAGTGTTTGAAAGTGAATTTGAAAAGTGTTTGAATATGAATTTGAATAACTTCTGCATATTTTTGAATCTGATAAAAATTTCAACATGAAAAGTGTTTGAATTTGAATAAGTAATCCAAAACCATTTTCTGTTTTCTAAAATAATTATTCTAACTATTCAAACTATTAACCATTTTCCCATTTTCAATTAAAAATGCATTAACTAATATTTTTTGAATCTGACAAAAATTTCAACATGAAAAGTGTTTAAATTTGAATAAGTAATCCAAAACCATTTTCTGTTTTTGTAAAATAATTATTCAAACTATTAACTATTTTGCCATTTTCAATTAAAAATGCATTAACTAATATTTTTTGAATCTGACAAAAATTCAACAGGAAAAGTGTTTGAATTTGAATAAGTAATCCAAAACCATATTCTGTTTTCTAAAATAATTATTCTAACTATTCAAACTATTAACCATCTTGCCATTTTCAATTAAAAATGCATCCTATAAGGGTTTCTTGTTAGGGTTGGTTCTGATTCGGTACATCTTGCCCATCAACATCACAAAAAGAGGAAAGGAAAACCCGCACAACATATAAGTGTTTCTTTCTTGTAAGAGTTAGTTCTGCTTAACTCATCGTGAGTTGTGACAAGAATAGGAGTTCAAGATTGAGCATATTTCTTATAATCTTTTATGCAATCTGCTTTATGTTCTTTTTTGAAGGCGAGAAGTCATGGAACAGCTCTTATAAGGTTGCACATCAGGCATCCTTCTAGAAAATCAGATTTCATAATGGTAAGGTTGTTTGTTTCTAGTCTAAAGTCTTGATAATTGTGGATTTATAGCTAGTTAGACTTGTGCAGAAGGTGGGTTATTTTGTTATTTTAACCACATGGCATAATTATGTGGACCGTCTATTTTGTATGGCCCAGGCACCTAGGATAATACATTTCAGAATAAATGCCTTTTGAGGAAATCAAGAGAATCAATGCAACCCCTACTTACGTTGGTTTGGAAGATGTTAATTAGTTGTAGCATGTCATATAATAGGGCTATGCATTGTCATTTCACATCAACTCTTATATTTAATGATTCCTTGATCTGTGCACATGGTGGAGTGAAACAGAGGGAATAATTGGCAGTGCCATGGAACAAGATGAGCAAACATGCAGTTTTTGTTGGTTTTATTTTGATTGGATGTGCACATTGAAAAGCTGTCATCTATTGACTAACAATTTTTTTGTCACCCTGTTAGGTATCTGTTGGTGCGCGGAGGGATGTGGTGATTCATTCTGGCGAGCACTCTGACTTGACTATTACCGGAGACCGTATGTTCACTGAAGCCATTTTCTTACTAGTAGCTGTTTCGATTAACTTTAGCTCTGTATTGGGTGTTTCCTCTGATCCATGGCCTAACATCTGGATGAGAAGCTGCCCTTAACAGTATAGTGAATGATTTTATTCGGGTTCTCACAGACCAACGGTGTTTACTCTCTGAACTTAACTCGGTGTGGTTTCCCCGCCATACTTTTTTTCGAAAAGGGAGGATCCCGGCCTCTGCATCAAGCGATGCACACAGCCATTTATTACAAAGTATCAAGTGCAAAGTGATAGTTATTACAGCATAAAGTTCACAAAAAGGTTTACACCAATCTCCTTGCCAACGCAAAAAACTAATCGTTCTTGAGACGACTAATATGCTGCCACGTAGCCCGGCTGAAAATATCCTGAGCAACCATCAGGAGCCGAGAACATCCAGACGCCATAAGATCGCGCTGGTCCTCCGGGAGCAAGAAAGCCCACAGCTGAATCCAGTGCACCGCCATATTGATAACCTGCATAACATGAAAATTTCGAGCTCTGTTAAAAATAATATTGTTCCTACAATTCCATATAGACCAACAAATAGCCGCAACGCCAATACGAATACGAGCTTTTGTCTTCTTTTCCACTCCATTCAGCCAATTACCAAACATATTAGTGACATTAACCGGAGGAGTAATATTATAAGTGCTGTACACAACAGTCCAAATAATCTTAGAGAAAGGGCAAGTAATGAAGAGATGATCTACCGTCTCTTCAGAACCACAAAAAGAACATTTAGTACAACCTTGCCAATTCCGCTTAGCTAAATTGAAGAAGTCGAAGTCGAAGTCGGCCCTGCTACAGGAGACAGAACAGAGCCATTGTCGTCCTCAGGCTTAACCACATTTGCTATCATCCTCTCGTGCATTGCTGTACCAGCAGCCACACTTGCGATCTTCATGAAGCCACACTTACTGAGCGCATGTAAACTAAACTAGGCAGTAGTGGCCTCTTGCTGTAGAGTGTTGTGCAGACTGTAGCTGGTTTAGAGCCTTGTAGTTCTTGTACGTGTGTATGTGCCTGCACTGCCTGGGGCGATGCTGTCAATTTTCAAGCTGTGGCAGCATCCGTGTGTGTGTGTCTGTATGAGCGATGACTGGTTCTGTTTTTGCTGAGGAAACGCTATAGGTACATCTCACTCAGTGAGTTCATGTACTGTAAGAATTTTGTAAATGAGGTACGTATTTGCTGATTTCACCCTGAATGGGTTGCATGTTGAACCTCCTATTTTCTCGTTTCAAAATGCTACATTATCTTTTTATTTTGAAATAGGCTATGGATTTTCAGCATAATAATATAAAACAAGGTAGAAAATATAAAAGGATGCACTTGCATAGAAAAACTAATTTTGCATCTTTGGATAACAAACTCTTGATTAAGTTAACAGACTGATTAGTCACTGCAATATCCGTGAGTAAAATAAAATATGAGTACTTGACAAGGCACAGTTCATCATCCTTAAAACGAAATCGTGATGTCTGAAGAAAGCTCTCATAGTCCTTGGCGTTGCAACATGTCAAACGTCCTTGGCGTTGCCTCCTCATAGTCCGGTAGAGTAAACACGAAACCCTCAAACTGGACGACGACGTCGGAATCCTCGTTGTCACCGGCCGGCCGCATCTGCAGGTAGAAGCAAAACTCCTGATCCAGCAACACGGGGTTCTCCAGCTCCACGGCCGTCATCCTCATAGTATTTGCCCTGTGCTCTGTGGGTTCCTAATCTTCTTGGCCTGGAGAAGAAGCTCAAGGGCAATCATCTTTTTCTCTCTATCCCTATGAATTAGCTGCTTTTAGCTAGGTTTTGGCAGCTAACGAGCTAACTTTTAGCTCTAAAATAGCTGGGGCTTTGGCGTGATTCCTTCTTTCTAGAAGCGAGGACGTCGGAATGGCTCACTCACATGCGCTACCTCACTATTGCTGTCACCACAGCTTGTTTCTTTCTTTGAAAAACGGAGGGCCAACACGAGATTGTTGTCCCGAACTCTCTCTCTCAGATAGCTACGCTGGTTTACTCACGCGAACACACACACCCACAATGTTGCTGACGTACAGTAGCACACCAGCTAAGATGGATACACACGAGTGAAAGTGAAGCTGCTGGCACTTGAAGCTTTATTGCTTTGGCTTGATCTTACAGCGATGGGTACCGGTCCTTTTATAGGACTCCACGAACTGACCTACCTAGTACAAAATATCTGCTACTAGCTTCTATGACCTTCGACTCGTTACTAGTACAAGTTTTATTTATTTTTGGCAAGCTGCTTCCTTAGCTGATAAGCTACGACACTGCTGGATATTTTGGGACTGCAGACATGCTCATGAGCAATGGGTGACGCACAAGATTACATCAACAGAGATAACGCCCTGCCTGCTATTGCTGATCCAGGCAAAACCCTCGACCCCTGTGGTGGTTGATAGGCATAATGGCTGCATAATTTGCCCTGTGCTCTGTGGGTTCCTGATCTTCTTGGCCTGGAGAAGAAGCTCAAGGGCAATCATCTTTTTCTCTCTGTCCATGTGCATTAGCTGCTTTTAGCTGGGTTTTGGCAGCTAACGAGCTGCAGTAACTGTCAGCTCTAAAATAGCTTGGGTCTTGGCGTGCTTTCTCACTCACATGCGCTACCTCACCCTGTTGATGTCACTACAGTTGGTTTCTTTCTCTGAAAAATGGAGGCAAGAGATAACGCCATGCCTGCTACTAGTTGATACGCATAATAGCTGCTGTTTTTGGCTTCTGATGTATGGATTTCAGGTCTTCTTTAATGCCATCTTTCACTGGGGCAGCTGGCTGCTTCCTAATAAGAGCAAACGCCGTGCCAGTTGCCAGCTTGTATATCTTTCAAGTACCCCACAGTTCACGGCACGGCAGGATACCACTTCGGTTTGTTTTCCTGCCTTTGTTTTGATCAAGATAAACTAATTTGTGGTCCAAGATTGTGTGCCTCTGTGTATTGCAATGCTCCTGTGCGTTTTCATTGTCAGAATAACTGAGGCTTGGTGGAGTCTTGATTGCGTCGAGTAAAACTTTTATTTGCATCCTATGCAGAAAATATTCATCCTATTGACTATTATGTTGCAAATTACACAGAAGTGTTAGACATGAATACATTCCTAAATGTACATATTCGACCTCTACTTTGTATATGAAATATCGGTAAGAGATAACAAAAAGAAGTTCAAATGGTGAAATTCTTATTTTCGCAATAGACCGTTTATATGGTAAGGTCATGCCGATGAATAGCCGATCCATTATTTTTCATACAAAATTATTCTTCAGACTTTTCTTTGTTGTCTGATCGCTAGACTTTTCTTTTTGCATAATTGACAAAAATGTTCGTTTATTATGGGGAACATCTGCTAGCTTGCACACTCTGAATCGGAACGATGTCCTGATCTTGATTTCTCAATCCCCATGTGCAGCTTGTTGAGACAAAAATAAAAATAAAACTGGGAGACGATAAGACCATCGAGAGGCATCCCTGCGCATAGTCATGTATGCGTGTGCTTGAATGCTACTAATGTACACCTCGTCAAGTTGAGTGCGGCATACATTCGTGTTACCTGCGCAAGCGAGCAACATAACTGAAAATCGGCAGGTCGATCAGCATCTCCAATCGATCTGGAAGTGGGCGTCTCGTCGGTTGTGCCCTCCGTGAGATGGCACTTGGCCCAGGTTTGCTGGCGTTGGACTGCAGACCGAAGATTGAATCATGAATCTTCTCTGTCTAGCCAATATTGTTGTTCGCGGCGCTCGACCTAGGGACGAGCGTTAAGTCGAGAACTGGCGTCATGTGTTTGAGGCCTTTGTGGCACACCTAAATTAATAACAGCCATTTATGTTTTGTTAGTATAGTTTTGTTATCTATACTATTAAATTGAAATAGGTGGTGATGGTACTTCCTCTATTTAGGAGGCGGCGTTTCGGGTCACAGGTGCATCTGCACCCGTTGTGTAAAAAAAAATTAAAAACTTTTTAAAGTGTCAAAAAATTCTAAAAAACATTCGGATATACATCAGGAAATTTTGTGTTAGCACAAAAAGTTTCGCGGTGAAAAAACACTTATTATGATCTCTGCAAAAAGACAAAAACATGTCCCGTACAAAGTCATTTTGTATTACACGAATTTGTCTTTTTTACACAGCTTAAAAAATGTCTTTTCCCCACGAATTTTTTTGTGCTAGCACAAAATGTCTTGAAGTATATGCAAAAAAAATATTTGGATTTTTTGACATTAGAAATTTGTTTTTTGGGCAGTGCACCCACTACCCGAAAATGGATTTGCGCTCTATTTACCTCTATTTTGTGGTCTATTTGCAACCAGTGCCCCCGCCAAATCTAACTATGCCGAACCGTTTTTTCTTTCTTTTTTCTCCGTGGATCGAAAGCATCTTCGTCCCATGCCGCCGGCTGCCTCACCAGGAGTGCTCTTCCCCGAGCCAGCCGCCCAAGATCAATCTGACCTCCTTCCCATCGCAGGGACGGAACCAGCGGGGGGCTGGCTGGGGCCATGGCTCCCCTCAAGGCTGATTTTTTTTAAATCTCCTAGCTGATTTACAGATTTATAGCCTAAATTTACTCAAGTTTAGCTATATGGCCCCCTCCAACTAATTTTGCATGTAATTGGCCCCCTTATAATCCATTCCTGGTTCCGTCCCTGACAGCCAGAGCTTTTCGACCGCGCGTCCAGGCTCGCCTTCCACTTAATGGCGCTATCAGAGCCCCCCTTTCTCAATTCGTGCTCCCGATCACCGCCTCTGTGGAGCACATGATGGAATTCGTCGAGCTCCTCCTCGCGCACCTGCTTCTTTGAGCGCGGCATCCCCTTCCTCGACAGAGTGAGGGCAACCATGACATGGTGGACACTGAGCATCCTCCTCCTCCAGCGAGCTACGATGCCATGGTCCTCCCTCCTTGCTGCCCTCGAGCCCAACCGAAGCCGCAGAGATGGACGCGGCCCCAGCACGCACGCGTAGGACAAAACCTCCGGAGGCTACGCGGGTCTTTGCCGTCCCTCCTTCTCTGCCGGCAAGCTTGGCTTTCGTGTTCATGCCGCCCCGCCGTCACCGGGGATGTGGACGCCGGCATGGACTAGCAAGGATTCTCGACTAGATCCGCGTCCGGGTGAGCGCTGCACAGACGGTAGCCGTTGGGGAAGACGACCGTATCTCCTTCCCTCTCTCTCTATGTGCGTGTGGCAGAGATGCTTGGTCGGCGATAGATTGGGGATCGTCCGTGGATGGACCTAGCGCGACCACAATGGCACCTCCCTGTCGCCTCTTACTCACATCAGTATGCTAAACACGCAGGACCAAACCACAAGCAAACAAGAGAACGGAGATGGGAATTAAGAGCCGCCGTCGACATTACCGCTGCGGCGATCCATGAAGGTAGCGGATGGACACAAATCCGAGACATACATGCACTACAACTCTGAAAGTGAGGACCTACAGGACATTGCCGTCAACGACTACAACGAGGACAAAATGGAGCTGCCTACTTAGTCCAGCAAACCGCAGGATATCCCTAATTCCAAGTCTGCCCCCTTCCTTTGCAATTTGCATCCGCTTTGTTAATTGGCGTTGGGCAAGAAGCTCCAGGAATATGATATTTTCACTAATTGGTCACTTCCCAGGGCTGAATCTATATCAGAAGGTTTAATCCTGGTAATATTTGTAATTTTTTGGTTGAATGATTGAGTCGAAAGATTAGGTCCCAAAAGAAAATCTGTTTGTATACGTTCCGGTCACTCTAAAGGCATACAAGTATCTTGATAAATATTTTCTTACAGTCCAATAAATAATCGATGCAAACATCAGACATTAGCTACATAGCCTGAATTGGCAAGTACAGGGGCACCAATTTCTTATCAAAATGGTTTGGAATTTTTGAGCAGCAATCATCTACAAATCTATATACATCATAATATCTATGCAAGAGCCTATATTGCATCCCTATTTTGACCTCCGAGTTCAACAAAATCATTTGATATTTTTGCTGTATAGATTTTGCCACTTCGAATTTTTTTTATTGAATGCTCCTCGTTACATTATAAATACAGTTGACTATTTTTGAACTATTGATTTATCTCTCTTCTTTACATGGGCGTGTGGCCCTGTTGACATGCCAGTCCACATAGTTGTAAAGGGGTATTGCTCTGGATTCAAAAATTTATCGATTTTACCAAGAAAAGTAATTACTTCACGTCTCTTCCAAACAACTTCTAATCTCTAACTTTTTAAAATTAAAATGTAATGAAATGTCTATAGTTATCAAGAAGGAGACACACAGCAGGTGCACGGTTGTTGTTGGTGACTAAGAACCGAAAATATGAGGAGATGGTAAAATCTAAGTGCTTATTTCTCTCCACACACATTCATCTATTTATTCTTCATTGTTCCATAGCAATGCACGGGCTCTGTTTAACATCAGTGTCATTGTGTGAATTGAAGACTGGTGTTGCGAGAGCTACCGATCAGAAAAATATGATTCTTGTGGGATGAATTGACCTGTTGCAACGCACGGGCATTTAGCTAGTATACTATATAAAAGCAATATACGAGTGTCCTAATAGAAAACACCACACTGAGCCACATCATTTAAATTATTTTGATGGTTAGATGTAATATATGTGGATAGAAATTAATGAGAAATTACGTAAAAACATGTTTCATCAACAAACACAAACCTCTGGAGGGACGCATCAAAAGACATGAGATTCTTTGGGGATGGCGTCAATACATATACTCTTCAACCGTAAAGTACTACTAGCATCTGACTTCATGCTGCAACAAACCAAACAATGAGGCCATGGTGTCACAACATTTTTTCTTTCGTGCGGTGAAACATCCGCGAAGTTGCATGAGTTTTTCTTTGTTGTCATTCTATCTTCATTTTGTCAGCCGCCAAGCAAATTATCAACCAAGGGAAACAGTCTAGGATTGGCTTGGCCATATTCT
This sequence comes from Puccinellia tenuiflora, assembly GCA_012064385.1. Taxonomy (NCBI): domain Eukaryota; kingdom Viridiplantae; phylum Streptophyta; class Magnoliopsida; order Poales; family Poaceae; genus Puccinellia; species Puccinellia tenuiflora. The sequence continues at coordinate 1,029,433 of QRDG01000165.1, read as the reverse complement.
GTATGACAAAATTGACTACCGTTGTTGCTTGGCGCAAGCATTCACGGTGGAGTGCATGTTGAGGAAGTGGTATCCTGCCGTGCCGTGAGCTGATATACATCAATCTTAGTTGGCAACTGGCACGTCGTTCTTACAGGTAAGTTTGCTATTAGTACGAAGCAGCCAGCTGCCAGAGTGAGAGAGAGCATTAAAGAAGACCAGAAATCAGCACAACACAAGGCAAACTCTGGAGCTATCGTGTCCAAGGATTGGGTAACCGGGCGAGAAATCCGGTTACATTTTTTAAGGATGATCCATGAGAAGAACTTGTTCTTGGGGGGGGGGGGGGGGGGGGGGGGGAAGGGGGGGCAATTCTTCGAAACCAAAGAGTCGAAGGGCGAGAGGGTGGAGCCGGCAAATTGAGCTTTGTAGGCCGAGGAGCAAGAGTAAGCCCCAGAGCTGGTAAGCTTCCAAACAATCGTGTCAGGCGTGTTATAGGTGTGTTGGAGATGGGAAGTCAAGTGCCAAAGCGCCACGAACTCTTGGAGGTGGTTAACGGAGAGCCCACCGGAAGTGTCAATTTGGAGAACCCATGCATCATCGGTAGTGGCCTTCCTAACGGACCAAACTTTCCTCTTGAAGAGGTCATATATGGATAGACACTACTAGGGAAACCCTTACCGCCGGCGGCCAAAATTAGGTTATCCCCGGCGGTTTGCAAACCGCCGGCGACCACCTCGCCGGTGGTAATACCTTACCGCCGGGGGTAAGCCTGGTTAGCGCCGGCTGTTTATGACAACCGCCGGGGATACTCTTTACCGCCGGCGGTTTTAAAACCGCCAGGGATAAATGATGATAGCACCGGCTGTTTGCTTTGCCGCCAGGGGTAAATGTTTTATCACTGGCTGTTTATCACTAACTGCCGGCGGTAACAATTACAGGGGAAAAAAATTACAGCAATATACACGGCAATATATATATATATATATATAACAGATGACAATATATATAACAGATAGCAATATATATAATAGATACAGATACAGGAAAGTAGCCAAAGTGTTCATCAATAACAAAGTCGACCATATTGTTCAAACTTCGACTCCCAAGTACGGATTACACAAATAGAGAGTCCAAGTACTAGCAAACACTACAAGTTGTTCTCGATCCGGAGTTGCATGACCTAGCTAAACAACAATGAGATAGAAGACTAGGGAGGTGGTGGCGGCAAGCATCATCACGACGAAGGGGGTCCTCCAAGTCTCCCTCCTCTGTCGCGCTCGAAAGTTGGCATACTGAGCTTCAGCCTCCTCCAAAGTGGCGTACCCCTTGTAGTTGTTGCCGCTGAAACGGTGGACCTGCCTCCAGCAACTCTCCCAGTCGTGGTAGACTCCGGAAACCCTGCCGTGGAACAATACATACGCCATCTGCACTCACAAACAAGAAAGAAATGTAAGTTGTTAGCACATTCATAGATAGAAAACATATAGTTATGCAAACAATTAAAAAGCATCAAATGGTTATACTTAAGTAATTTTATGACTAACATTTGCAGGAGACAAGTTTTTGACTCAAGTTTCCCTCGGCGGGAAGGGACGGACGCCGTCCAGCGTGTTGAATGTCCTCTCGTCACAGCTCACATGTAAGCGGTTTTCAATCTCTATTTTACTTGGTATGACTTTGTGGTGGAACAAGACACCACTCTTGAGGGCATCCCTAAAGATTATTGTGCTAATCAACCGCTGGATGGCACGGAACTCGGCTCTCACTTCTGCATCGGTGGTGTCCCTAAGCTTGTTGACCTTATTCTGAAGACTGGATGGCAACAAGAGATCTTGCTGATCCTTTACAACTGCCCTCATCTGTAGGATGGCAAACCAGGCTTCCATCCCATTGTCAGATGACGATTGCTTGAGGCAGGGGAAATTGGTCACGTGGTTGGACACATAGCAGCCTTTAACTTTCTTCTCTTGCCTGAGTTTGCTGCTGCCAACCTCGGCTATGAAGCCGCTGAGGGCTTTATCAAGAGTAGACTTGACCTCGGTGTAGTCTTTCCGCTCGTCACGCCCGGAGTCGAGATAGATGACATTGGAATGATACGGGTGAAAGATGATGAGGGTGCAGTACATGAGTCTGCGCAAAAGAGTTGGAAATAAACCACCATCCTCAGCTATTAAGGAAATTCACGAAAGAATGTAATAACGGGTACTTTAGCAACCGAATACTTACTCGGGGAAGTATGGTATGACAAAGCATTGCTTATCCTTATTTTCCACCAAGAAATCCTTGACATACGTCGCGAGAAACGCCTGTTCGTTCGCGGTGGTACCTGGAGTCATGTAAAAGGGGTCCATGATAGCGACGCCCGGGGTTTTCTCCACGATGAGATCGTGCGCCATGCTGAGCGTTACCAGGCGGACCAAGTTCCGGTCAAGCCGTTGCATGTGAAAGAGCCGAAAGATGTCTTCATACCGAATGAATATCAAGTCCGCGGGGTATGTGGTGACAAAGCCAAAGTTAGTGGGCACCCTGACCGTGATCACCGGGTACGACGGATTTGTTTCTCCAAGAAGACGCAGCTCCTGGATTAGAACTGCATCATGCAGGCTCCCCATATCCGGCGGCAGCTGACTGACATTGTTTGCCGACAGCATTGGCTGGCCTAGGTGATGCAACTTCCTCCACGGGGTCGACACCTTGTCAAGAACCACTTTCTTGTTTGCGGCGGCATCATTCACTGACTTCTTGCGCTTCCTGTTCTTCTTCTTACGGCACGCAGGAGTGCCGGCTTGTTTCGATGCCTCCACGGTCACACAAAGGAGTGTCCTCGGGGTAAGCCCAACTTGCGGCGGAGCTGTGAAGGCGGTAGTTTCCTCCTGCTCGGGAGTTTCTTGAGAGGGGAACAACTTCTTCTTGAGGGTATAAAGGGCGGGTGCCGTGGAGGGACCAAAGTCGCCCGCCAATTCATCGATGAACGTATCGATGGGAGCCCGATCGATGTCCAACGCCTTGTCGTTCTGCTGTGTCTCGGGCTCGAGAGGATCATCTGCAGGTGGAGTGACTATGGCTTGGCTAGACGGCCCCGGCGCAGCCTCAGGATTGACGCTCCCATGGCTTGCCTCTGACCTTGATACGGCGTTGTTCAACCGAATTAAGGCTTTTGGCCATAGAAGCATCTTGTTCTTGAGTTGCCCGACCTTCAGCATTTCAACTTGTTCCGGGGGTTGAGTAAGAGGATGCATGTCTTCGCATCCCGGTAATGCCTGGTCCACGCGAACCCGGAGCATGTTCTCGTCCATTGGCACGGTGTGGAAAGTCTTGGTTTGTGGGAAGATGACGGCTCCCTTCGCAACATCCTTCAACTGGTTGTCCACGTTCAGGAGCAGCAAGGTGCAAGGATTCTCGGGTTCCTGTTAAAACATGTGTAGGTAAGAGAGGAGCGACGACGAGGAGTAATTAACTTGCAAAGGCTTTGAGAGGCTCAATTAACTACCTTGAGGTTGTCGAGCACGGATCGTGCCGTCGGACCGAGGCAGGGCGTGCAAGTGACTGAGGGGCTGCTGGTGGCCCCCATGGCCGGCGAATGCTCTCTAGCACCTGCATTGCCGGTGGGTGCGCCTTGAGCCCGTGTAGTAGGAGGCTTGTTGTTCGAGTTGCTGCCGCCCAGGCTGATCACCGGGATCGGTCCCTCTTGGTTGTTTCGGAAAAAATCTTGTAGCGACGACACCACAATAGGAAGTAATTCATTGAACCTGTTGGCCAATGCGTCATCGACCCTGCTCTGTAACTTGTTTTCCACCTCGGCGTCGAGCTTGCTTTCCACCGCGGATGCCACGCGTTGGTCCATGCTTGCTTCCAAGTCGGCCAACCTTTTCCGAAGAGCCTCATTCTCCTGGTCTAGATGCGCCTGCCGCGACTCCTTAGTTCTGGGCATGTCCAACCCATGGTCGACAAGCGAGTGAGCTCCTCCGGCGCCGGGGACACGTTTCGGCTTCTCCAACAGCGGCCGCTCCTTCACGGTGTTCAGGCCCCTGATAAAAGGCGTATCCCATGGGACTTTGCTCGTCGACGTCTGGGACGAGGAGCCAGATTCGACTGCTTCTTCGGTGAGCTGCCAGAATTAACATGAACAATTTTAGAATGTAATGGACTTGGTGAGAAGTAGCAAATTGATTAGCTGGTAAATTGCTTACCACTGCCTTCTCAAGAGCCTGCACCTTCTTGTCGGTGACCAAGTCAACTCCCACCACCACTTGAGGTTTCGTGACACGTTTGCCACCCATTTTTTTACGGTACCGGGACCGTACAAATTGTCTGAACAGCTTGTTTTTGTACTTGTCGTAAGGGTTCTCGAGGCCAGCGTCCCTGTAGGCCTTGTCCTCCTTCTCCCATATCGGCTCCTTGCCTTCGTAGCCACGTCAACCGAGACCGTGGTGACCGATGTTCTTATCCGCCAGGTTCTTCCCCCAGACCGATTGCCGTTTGGTGAAATCTAGCTCCTCGTTTTCAAGGAATTTTTTATAGTCCTCCGGCGTCATCCGCGGGAAGTGGTAATGGATAGTTTCCCAAGTCTCGTTCTCACCAATAAACCCCCTTAGCATAGTTTTATAACTGCTGAGGTTCTTGCTGAACTTGGCGAGTGCTGTTTTGTTCACGATGTTACCCTTGAGATCCTCATTATCGTAGGGCTCAGGGAACTGGTGCCGCGAGTGCAGCCGCCCAAGGAGTTGGCGACGTAGATGTTCCTTTTTCTTGGTTCGGAGTTTCGTCTCGTTGAGACTGACGACGTCCCGAAGGATTGCTCCCAGTTGGAGGCCGTACCCCCTCGCCAGATCCGAGGGGTGGGTAGGAAGACCGGTCTGCGGGTTCACCGCAAAGAATGTTTCCTTTGTGGCACCGACCTTGTTTGGGCGCCGCTGCTTCCGTTGCTTCTTGGGCTCCGCATCGCCGGCAGCACCACTGTAGGTGGTCTCGGCATCGCCGACCCTCTCATCACCGACATCATCGGTGGCCTCATCATCTCCCATGTCATCATCGGTGGTCTCGTCGCTGTCGCTGCCTCCTGAAATCTCCTCCAGCTGCTGCTCCGAGGCCATGAGCCGATAGTGCTCATCCAAGTCTCACTGAGAAGAGATGACTGTATCCAAGTCTCGCTGAGAATTCGACATGGCTAGCTGTACCTAGCACTTCACAAGCTAGAAGAAAAGACTTTAGATTCACGGCAAAAATTCGGCATGACCTTTGTTAAAAATGGTCATGCCAGAGTGCCAGAAAATCGCCGGAACGGAACTTAATCAACATTCCGGCGATACATTGGCACTCAATGTACCTGTAGAGACATATATCACAACAACCACCATAATAATGAACTCAATATTTGCAACAGCAGCCCACTGCTATATTCTGCTATTCATAATAGCCATTTGCTATTCACAGCAGCCCACTGCTATTCATTATAGTTGTCAGCTATAAGAGAGATGAAAAATAATGTATTGTAGCGATATAACTTAATTGTTCAAGAATCATGTACACAAGTAATGCAACTTAAATATTGTTTATGTTATATGCAACCAACTTAAATCATGTCCTGAACTAATAATACAGTTAAGCGTGTCTCTGTAGATGTGAATTACACCTCAATTCCTGAACTAATAATAAGGTTAAGCGTGTCTCATCACATCTCAAGATCTGGAAACGAGCAAACCATTACCAACATGAAATAAGAAACCATACTACAATATTTAAATACACACGCTACTCAAATTCTGCACTTATATTTTCTATTTCAAAATTCTCTGCTAAAATATACAACAAAATTCAGTGCTAACATGTACAGCAATTTTCTGAAATTTCAGTGATAACATGTACACGAAACAGAGCATCTTCTTCAATCCGTAAAACTGAGATGTTTCACCTAATTAGCTTCATACAAATCGACTGCAAGGTGCCTAGATCCTACTCAACACCAAACACAACTCAGTCTATAGCTTTGAGGCATGAAAGATGAATTTTGCTGCACATGTTAGAATGCTCGTCATATCTGGTACTGAAGCTAATAAAGTGTACTGAAATTTCAGAATTTTGCTGCACATGTTAGAAGATGCCCTGTTTCCTGTAAGCTAATTAAGTGTACCGAAGTACTTGTTTTGGTACTGCACATTTCATTCCTATCTGGTTTCTGCAAAATAAATACTATGCTAGCATGCTCTGGTCATAGAGTTACTGTCTCTTTGCTTTCACTACTGATACTAGGGTTCCTGAGCAAAGCATGGCAGGAAAAGGAGAAAAAACTAGGTCCACCAAGCTAGGTTATTATTTTTTCTATGCACCAAATGTAAGAAAACAAATGAAGACTGGTTACCAACTATCGTCGCAGGTCGCAGCGACCATGGGGGAAGAAAGAAGAAGATGGTGGAAATTGATTGGATTGCGAGTGGCGGTGCGTACCTGCAGCGGGTCCTCGAGGGGGCGAGGGCGAGGTCGACGGCGTGTGCGAGGTGGGCGTCTGCGAGGCGGCTCCGTCCACGAGCTCCTCCACGCGGTCGACGGCGTCTGCCAGGTGGAGGCTGTTAGCTAGGGTTACACGGCGTCGGCGGGAGCGAGGGCGAGGGGGGAGAGAGGGAGGGAGGGGAGAGAGAGAGTGGGAGGGAGGGGAGAGAGAGAGAGAGGGAGGGAGGGGAGAGTGAGGGCGGGCTGTGACACCCCCTCTAACACATATCGCCAGAGAGGTGGTCGCCCCGTGCGCCAGCCCAGGATATCTGGACGCACGTTCGACAATGCAACATAGCGAAAATATCATTACACAATCAGGCCCAAAGGGCTACAAATGGTTTACATGGCCATCAAGGCATGAAGATTTATCATGGCCAAGTATGGCACTGGACAGAGTTCAACTGGCAGCGGAAGACAAGATACGGGCAACGGCTTGGTGCGGCTCCATTCCACAGGCATCTGGCTGGGCTACTGGTCCTAGCACGCTCCTGCTCGATCTCCTTGCTAGGGTAGGAGATGGATCCTCTCAAAGTCTGGCCACATGAAAAGCCAGTCTGAGTACAATGATGTACTCGCAAGAGAATAACCACAAGACATGAACACTCAAGCAACCAGGCGACAAGTAACTAGCGACAGAAAAATAATCTAAACATGGCAAGTGACTACATACGGCAGTTCAAAGTGGGTAGCAACATGGCATCTTAATAAAACATGGTATAAGCAGACAAAGGAGTACCACCAGTTACAGAGTCCAAGCCAGGTGGGGTTGGATCGTGTACCGGGGTTCACACAAAGAGCTTACCTGTGACGAATAACGGGGTACCAGTTGGTAAGTAACACAACATATCATATCATCACAGCTAGGCCCACTGGCCTCTAGCCTCACGAGGCTAATCTCATCTGTCACCACTGCTAGGCCCACGGGCCTTGTCACGCTTCCTTATCTCGAGTAACGTTCCCAGCACCATCTTATTGTTATTAGTGAGGTCAGGTAGGTCGTTCATCACTTGTTTCANATATATTTATTACATACACAATACTATTCTTGATCACACTCTTCTCTTCTGCTTGCCCTTCCGCTTAGTCTTTGTGACCCCACCGGTATCTTCGTCGTGATTCCTTCTTGTGTACGGAGGAAGACCTGACCTAGGTAGCGTCGTCCTTGTTCTTCTTAGTTTGTATATTTTATCGTCTTCATCGGTTTCTTCCATCATTGGGTCTCCGACGAGGCCGTCGAAGTCTTTCTCGTTGGCGACTCCATCCATTCCGACGAGGGCCCTTTTGCCTCTCCTTACGACAACACGGCTGGGCCTAGACGGGTCGGTTATGAAGAAGCATTGCTCGACGTGCTTAGCCAGTATCCATGGCTCATTTTGCGCGGTGGGGTTCTTGGTCTTGGATTTGTCGGGCATACGCATGGTTGTGAAATACTCGTCTTCTTTTGTGACGTCCGTAGCCCATCTGACACGGAACATTGGTAGCTTCTCCCCGCATAGTCGAGCTCCCAGATTTCCTCGATCCTTCCGTAGTATCTTTTCTTCTCTTCACCCGTGTATGATTCCATCGTCACACCCGAGTTCTGGTAGTCGCTTCTTTTGTCTCTCTCCTCCGTATAGAATGTGTAACCGTTGATGTCGTTTTTCTGATAAGTCATGAGGTTGGGTGCGGGCCCATAAGACAAGGCCAATAGCATTTTGTCTCCATTGCTTGTCATTGGCGGGGGATTGGCATCAATCTGGTCTTTGAACCAGCGCGCGAAAGAGGAGTTGTGCGCTCTAAATACCTCTTCTTCCGTCATCGGCCAGTTAGCGGTGTTTTTGATCATGGTTATGTGCTCCTCCACCCAAGGCTCGACATCGGTCATGTGTTTGTAGTGCTACTAAGTGGGCCCTGTTAAAGTCAGTTCTTCTACCATCTTGATCCACGTCTAGTTCCCTCTTGCCAGTATCGTGGCCTACTCCATCGAACCTGCCAGCGTGCTTGCTGGCGGGCAAACCAAGCGGACGTGGGTCATCCTCGTTTAGATAATTCTTGCAGAAAGAGATGCACTCCTCGGTGAGAAAGCCTTGGACGATGCTTCCGTCCGGATGTGCCCTGTTACGAACGTATCCTTTGATGAACCCGTTCATTCTTTCTAACGCCATCATGTTGTGAAGGAATGCCGGCCCGAGATCCTCGATATCGTCTACTATATGCACCAGCAGATGGACCATGATGTCAAAGAATGCGGGCGGGAAGTACATCTCCATCTCGCATAAGATGGTGACGATCTCTTCCTGCAGCCTCCCAAGTTTCTTGACGGTTATCGACTTCCGAGTGATGACGTCGAAGAAGCTACAGAGGCCAGTCAACGTTGCACGAACGTGCGGTTCCATTATCCCGCGTATTGCAACCGGAAGTATCTGCGTCATCATGACGTGACAGTCATGAGACTTCATCCCGCTGAATATTTTTTTTTGTCGGGTCCAGCCATCTGCGAATCAGCCCTGCGTAGCCTACAGGATATTTGACTCCTAGGAGGCAGTTGATGAATTGTTCGAGCTCGTCAGGAGTTAGAGTGAAGCAGGAGGGGCGAGGAGTTTCGCTATGCTTAGCCGCCCTTTTGCGCTTGCGATTATCCGTCTCCTCCTCATCCGGATCCAAGTGAAGCTCTTTTCTGATATTCAGGGCCATCAGGTCGCGTCTTGATTTCGACCCGTCTTTGGTGTTGAGCATGTTGAGCATAGTGCCAAGCGGTAACGTGGGTTGACATACAACCGCCAGGGGTAAGTCCATTTATCGCCAGCGGTTTTGGCCTAACCGCCGGGGTAAATCTGAGCCGGACAGGGCTAGCACTGGGCCAACTTAGCGCCGGCGGTTACATATACTTCCCGCCAGCGGTACGAGGGTTACCCCCGGCGGTTTTCGTAGAAACCGCCGGCGGTAATTTGAGGCCCAACCCGGGGTCCGCGGCCCAAGTTACCGCCGGCGGCCCAATTTCCCTCCCGCCGGCGCTATGTAGCTTATCCCTGGCGGTTTTGGCCCAAACCGCCGGGGGTAAATTTAGGCCGGCCGATCACAACTTACCACCGGCGAAAAAAATTACAAACAGCCGGCGGTAACGTGTGCTGCTATAAACAATTCCCTAGTAGTGACTAGATGATCAAGGATGAGCATGTGGAGTGTCGGTGGTCAGATTTCTATGCTTTGTTGGGATACCCACGTGTCCAAGGTTCCAATGGGTGGATGGTGCATCATGAAGGCCATGCTAGTTGCAAGGATGTACTCCTTCCCATCACTATGGAAGGTGGTACCCCCGGTCAGACTGAGGACCTCCTCCCTACCTATGAGATTATGTTCCGTGTCTTCAGGTAGACCCTTTCACCACGTGTGGGTAACTGGGATCAAGTGCATGGTTACTTAATTGATTTGCTTCTGCAGTGTCACTTGAGGAAGGGGTCCGGTGAGAAGCTGGATGTGATGAACGTTATCTTTGAGGAGCTATGGCTTGCTATTGCTGACAAGAGGGTTCCCATCTATGCTCCTTACATCATGAAGCTCATTATTGGTAAGTGGGCTTATTCTCACAATCATGAGCGCCTGACCGTTCGGTGCCTTTGGTTGTCCATCTTGAGAAGAAACTCCGCAAGAAAAATCATATCCTCCCTAAGGACCGTACTGTTGGCAAGGGCAAGAAGATGGCTGCTGCTCCAGTTGAGGAACCGGGATGGTTCTAGAAGATCAAGCTCAAGATCCGTGAGTCGTTTTGTTTGGTGGATGACTGCATGTATGCGGCCCATGTGGAAGGAAAGAAGAACCGCTACCGCCAAAAGCAGATTATGCGCAAGCTTGAGATCCCAGTTTCTGAAAGCTCTGAGGAAGACATCACCCCCAAGGAGACTTGGCTTGCTCAAGGCCGTGTTGCTTGGTCCGATGAGGAAGGCGATGAGGAAGAGGAGGAGGAGCATGAGGAGTGATCCTTCTTGGGACGCTTAGTGTCACTCCTCCCTTTTTGGTGTCTTGACGCCAAAGGGGGAGAAGTGTTTGCATAGTATTAGCCTACGGGATTTGCATGGGTGGGACACGAGTTTGCCATTTTCCATTGTCTTTCTTATATCGTGTCCCAAGTTGAACCTTTTTAGTTGTATTGCTCTTTAAACTCTATGCATGATGTGAGCATGTAATCGTTTGTGGAACTTATTATCGTTTGCTAGCTATCTATCTTGTCATATCTATTGCTAGCTATCTATCTTGTCTCTCATATGGTATCTACTTGTTGATATGTGCAAGGTTTCCAAAAGATAGGGGGAGCTCCTTTAGGGGAGCCCGTTTATCTTTTGGAAATCAACTTTGCTAATTAGTTGTATTGTCGTCAACACCAAAAAGGGGGAGATTGAAAGAACATGTGACATCCCCTCGTGTTTTGATGTTGACAACAATACAACTAAGTGCTCTAATGTTGAATCTCAGCTGTGCAGGAAATCCAAAAGAGTCGTCGCGAAAAGATGATCAAGATGGTGGTTTTTGTGTTTACCGGAAGTACCGGTAAGGGCAGCGGTACTACCGCTGATCACTTCCGGTGGCACTTCCGGTGGCAGTTCCGCTTATGGAATTTCGCTTCTGGAATGCCCCGGAAGTTGCACCGGAAGTAGCACCGGAACTTCCGGTAAACCGGAAGTACCGGCCCGCTCACGGTACTACCGCTGGCTACTTCTGGAGCCACTTCCGGAACCAGTGCCGCTTACGAAAATGCGCTTCTGTTCTTTTCCGGAAGTAGCACCGGAAGTGAGACCGGTACTACCGCTAAACCGGAACTACCGGCGCGACCAGCGGTACTGCCGCTCCTGCGGGAAAGAGGATCCCTGAGAAGACCGTTGACATGAAGAACAAGTGTGGACCGGAAGTACCGACCCTCCTGGCGGTACTTCCGACGCTGCAGGTTGAAGCGGCCCTCCAACGGCCAGAATTTCGTGAAGGAGTATAAATGCTCCTTCACCTACCTTGGGAGAGTTAGCTTGTTCATTCTCTCTCCTCCATTAATGCTCTAAAAGGCTCAAGCTCAAATTCCTTAGATTTCTCAATCACTCCACCCAAATTCGTCGATCTTTGGAGGATTGAAGGAGAAGGCCCCGATCTACATCTTCACCAAGCCGTTCTTCATTTCCCCTCATTCTCTTGAGGGATTTCATTTCTTGGGTTAGCATTGTGTTACCCTAGTATTCTTGTGCTTACTACTTGTTGTAATTGTGACAGATGTGTTGATTTGGGAGCCCCCAATTAAGTTGTGGGTGTGTGCCCCAAAAACATTGTAAAGGCTCCGGATTCCGCCTCGAAGGATTCCGATAGTGGAAGGTGAACCAAACCCTCGGGTGCGGTTCATCGGAGAATAGGGTGAGGCCTTTGTGGCATTTTGAGTAGGCCTCTTGTGGCGAGCTCACGCCCCTCCAACGAGACGTACTCCCTTAACAAGGAGGAACTCGGGAATACATCCTTGTCTCCGCATGCTTCCGCTTTCGGTTATCTCATTCCCTTAGTTGTCTTTACTTGTATCGTTAATTGCCTAGTTGTTTTAGTTTGCTTCTCATATAGGTAAACTCACCGTAGTTGCATATCTAGATAATTTACCTTTGTGTTAAGCCTAAATCGAAAAAGAATTAAAAATTGGTGTAGCACCTATTCACCCCCCCCCCTCTAGGTGCCTATACAATCCTTTCACCGTGTTTTTTGTTCTATATAGAAATCCTTCAGTTCATCGACCGAATACAAATCATTCAGATTCCATGTATACATCCAACGGTGAAGTTACATAAAAGGTTTAATACATTATTACACATCACCAACATCCCTATCTAGTGTTTGGGTTTTTTCTACGCCGTAACCATGGAGCATCTTCATTAATTAACAGGAGACTTGGGTCATCCTTCACTGCGAAGGGCGGAATTTCATGAAACTTATCATAATCTTCTGACATGGCTGTCTTGTCCTCCACTCCCACGATGTTTCTTTTACCTGAAAGAACTATGTGGCGCTTTGGCTCATCATCTGATATATTCTTTTGCTTATTTTTTCTCGGTTTGGTAGACATGTTCTTCACATAGAAAACCTGAGCCACATCATTGGCTAAGACGAATGGTTCGTCTAAGTACGCAAGATTGTTGAGGTCCACTGTTATCATTCCGTACTACTCGTCTACCTTTAACCCGCCTGCTGTCAGCTTGACCCATTTGCACCGAAACACGGGGACCTTAAAAGTAGGTCCATAGTCAAGTTCCCATATCTTCTCTATGTAACCGTAGTATGTGTCCTATGACCCATTGTTGTTTGTTGCATCAAAGCGGACACCACTGTTTTGGATGGTGCTCTTTTTATCTTGGACGAACATGTAAAATGTATTCCCATTTATCTCGTACCCTTTGAAAGTCCATACAATCGAAGATGGTGACCCGGACAACAAGTACAGCTGATCTTCAATAGTGTTGTTATTGTTGAGATGTGTTTGCAACCAACCGCCGAAAGTCTCCATGTGTTCATGTCTAATCCAGTATTCAGGCTTCCCGGGGTTGTTGAAGCATACAATATTCTTGTTTTCCTCGATATACAGAGCCGCCAAGGTGGAATTCTGTAGAACTGTGTAGTGCGCTTGAGTGAAAGAATGACCATCCCTACATATTATTGATTTCCTTACTAGAGTGCCTTTTCCACTCAGTCTCCCCTCAAGTCGCGATTCAGAAAGACCAATAGACTTAATGTCGGGAATAAAGTAAACACAAAACTCAATAACCTCCTCTGTTCCATAGCCTTTGGAGATGCTTCCTTCTGGCCTAGCACGGTTATGAACATATTTCTTCAAGACTCCCATGAACCTCTCAAAGGGGAACATATTGTGTAAAAATACATGACCCAGAATAGCAATCTCTTCGACTAGGTGTACTAGTAGATGCGTCATAATATTGAAGAAGGATGGTGGAACACCAACTCAAAACAAACGAGACATCGAACCACATCCCTTTGTAACCATGGTAGAATTTCTGGATCGATTATCTTCTGAGAAATTGCATTGAGAAATGCACATAGCTTCACAATGAGTAGTCGAACATTTTCCAGTAGAATCCCCTGCAATGCAACCGGAAGCAATTTGGTCATAAGCACGTGGCAGTCATGAGACTTTCGGTTCTGGAATTTTTTCTCGGCCATATTTATTATTCCCTTTATATTTGACGAGAAGCCAGACGGGGCCTTCATACTGCTCAGGACTTCAAAAAATATTTCCTTCTCTTCTTTCGTAAGTGTAGCTGGCAGGACTTAGACCTCCTTTATCCGTCTTCATTGGATGCAGGTCGTCTGGGTCTGTCATACGTTGCTGGTCCTGCCGTGCTTCCGGCGTATCTTTTGTCTTCCCATACACGCCCAAATGTCCTAGCAGGTTCATGCAAAGATTCTTCGTCACGTGCATCACGTCAATTGCAGAGCGGACCTCTAGGACTTTCCAATAGGGTAGCTCCCAAAATATTGATTTCTTCTTCCACACGGCCGCGTGTCCGGTGGCGTCATTCGGAACAGATTGACTGTCAGGACCCTTTCCAAAGATCACTTCTAGATTCTTGACCATACCAAATATATCATGACCAGTACGGCGGACAGGCTTCCTCCGATGCTCTGTCATATCTTTGAAATGCTTGCATTTCTTTCTTACAGGATGCTTAGGAGGACGAAATCGATGATGGCCCAGGTACACAACCTTCTTACATTTCTCCAAATATGTACTATCAGTCTCATCTAAACTGTGCGTGCATGCATTGTATCCCTTGTTTGTCTGTCCTGAAATGTTACTAAGAGTAGGCCAATCATTAATGGTTACGAAGATACATAGAGTTACAGGCTAGGTGCTATGACTGCAGCTCTGCTCCCCAAAAGGATTCATGCCATCTGTACTTAGACCAAACCTTAAGTTTCTAGCATCATCTGCAAAGTTCTTGTACTCTCTATCGATTTTTCTCCACTACGACCCATCAGCGGGGTGTCTCAACATCTCGTCTTTCTTGCGGTCTTCTTTGTGCCATAGCAACAACTTGGCATGCTCTTTGTTTCTGAACAAACGTTTCAACCATGGTATTATAGGAGCATATCACATCACCTTGGCAGGAACCCTCTTCCTGGGGGGCTGGCGCCCAACATCACCAGGGTCATCTCTTCTAATCTTATACCGCAATGCACCGCATACCGGGCATTCATTCTTATTCTCGTACTCCTCACCACGGTAGAGGATGCAGTCATTAATGCATGCATGTATCTTTTGCACATCTAATCCTAGAGGGCAGAGAAACCTTCTTTGCTTCATACATACTGTCAGGCAATTCGTTATCCTTTGGAAGCTTCTTCATTATTTTCAGTAACTTCTCAAATCCCTTGTCAGATAAACCAGTCTCTCCCTTGCATTGCAGCAATTCCAGTGTGGTACCGAGCTTTGTGTTGCCATCTTCGCAAGTTGGGTACAACTTTTTTTTTGTGATCCTCTAACATGTGCTCCAACTTCAACTTCTCATTTGCACTTTCTACTTCTCTCTATGCATCAACTATGGCCCGACGAAGATCATCATCTACCATGGGCTCATCTGGTGTCTCTTCATCCTCAGCTCCCCCCTTGCATTACCACCGTATTCAGGGAACATAGAATTATAGTTGTCATCGTTGTCTTCCATCATTACCCCTCTTTCTCCGTGCTTGGTCCAACAATTATAGCCGGACATGAAACCGGACTTAATAAGGTGGATGTGAAGGGTTTTTGAGGAAGAGTAATCCTTCTCATTCCGACAGACACGGCATGGACAACACATAAAACCATTCCGCGTGTTTTCCTCAGCCACATTGAGAAAAGATCGCAGGCCTTGAATGTACTCGATAGAGAGTCGGTCATCGTACATCCATTGCCGGTTCATCGAGCACCTTTTGTGCATAAGAAGGGAAAACATCATTACACACAACATCATGAACAGAGAAGTGACCAAATTAATCAATACAAGTTCATCACATTAAAACCAAAGTAGAGTAGTGACCAAATGTAATACATAGTTCTCATAATTAAAACATACATTGAAATTAACATACAATTAAACTATGTAATGCATTTAAATGTAACAACAGATGCAATCAAAATCGCAACTAAGGTAACCATTGATCTAACAGCATAATGATACCAAGCCTCTCTATTAATGGCATAGTTTCTAATGTTTCTAATCTTCAAGCGCATTGCATCCATCTTGATCTTGTGATCATGGACGACATCGGCAAGATACAACTCCAATTCCATCTTCTCTTCTTCACTTCTTTTCAAATTTTCTTTCAAATTATTGTTTTCTTTTTCAAATAAATTTAGCATCTCAACAAGAGAGTCGGTTGGAATTTCCGGTTCAACTACCTCCTAGATAAGAATATATATATATGTCAAGTGTTGTTCGGCATAATTGTTATAAACACGAAATTAAACAAATAGTTATAAAAGATAATATACCACATCTGAATCATAGACCGGACGAGGGCCGACGGGGACGGATATCAAAACCATGGCACTATACATATAACAAACAGTCATAGAAGTAAAAAAAAACGATACAACTAATAACTATGCATCTAAATCATACAAGTAAGAATTTTTCTTTAAAAAAAAAGATAAAAACAAGAGACTAACCAAGGTGGTGCCGGCGACAGGGCGGCGCGGGCGATCGACGACGGTGAGGAAGGGGACGGGACGACACTAAAACCTACAAATCATAATTTAATTTAGAGCTCAAATTGCATATATAAAACAAATGAACTCTCTAAATTGACATTTCATCAAACACCTACCTAGCACCCTTTGCCGTCGGCGTAGGTCTACGCCGACGGCTGCCATCGGCGTATGGCCGTTGGCGTAGTACCCCGTAGGCATAGGTAGAAATACCGTCGGCGTAGCAGATGCCGTCAGCGTAGGCTACGCCGACGG
Source organism: Puccinellia tenuiflora (assembly GCA_012064385.1). Classification (NCBI taxonomy): domain Eukaryota; kingdom Viridiplantae; phylum Streptophyta; class Magnoliopsida; order Poales; family Poaceae; genus Puccinellia; species Puccinellia tenuiflora. The sequence goes on along the minus strand of QRDG01000165.1, from coordinate 1,013,004 downwards.
CTTTGCCGTCGGCATATTTTTTTCATCATTTTTTATTTTATAAAAAACTTTTACTTATATTTTTTAATTCTATTTTTATTTCTATTCTGAAATTTCCCACTTAGCCATACACTAGCCGTCGGCATATTTTTTTCAACATTTTTATTTTTCTAAAAAACTTTTACTTATATTTTTTAATTCTATTTTTATTTCTATTCTGAAATTTCCCACTTAGCCATACACTTAAACTCTAATTGCGCTCATAATCTCAACTCAAAGTACTTACCCTGGTCAAACTTTCCATTCGGTCACCCATCCTCAGATTGCTCCAGCCCAAGCACGCTTAACTTTTGAGTTCCATCCAAATTAGCTTCCAAATGAGAAATTAGAACTTACTCATATTACTATCCTATATCAATCATATTTACCCCTGGGTTTATGATGTTACACTTTTTATTATTTAAATTTTGAAAATTTATTTGAATAAATAACAATGATTAAGTAATAATATTTTTTAATAAATAACAATAAAATGAAGCTTACTTTATTTTTCCCTTTCTACATTTAATATAGAATATCTCATATCTTTAAATCCGTAAATCGAAATTAAAATGTCTAAATCTGTTAAAAATTAGAGGAATTCAAATATGACATCCATATCATCTTGTGCATCACATAAACATCGATAAACTTGGTATTTCAATGAATAGGCACGGGGCCATTTTGACCATTTTTTTCAAAAAAGTAAAGGAAAGTGAAAAAAATACTCAAAAAATGGAAGCAAGTACCAAAAATATGTTGCAAAATGACATCCATTTAATTTTCACAAATAGTAGTACATATATGATGGATAATCCCCAAGTATAAGGAATTTTCTCGCTTTCTATCTAATTTCGCCTACTTAAATGACTTTATGTTGATTTTCGGCAAGTAATAGAAATTTAAACTACAACTGTGTGATAGTTTGCTCTGAATTTTTCTAAAAAATCATTTTAAGGTACAAAACTAGTGATTATATCACAGAACGGTCGATAGTTTGGAAAGATTCCACCCCTTTCGATGAATAGGCACGGGGCCATTTTGACCGTTTTTTCAAAAAAGTAAAAGAAAGTGAAAAAATACTCAAAAAATGGAATCCTTTGGCATGGAGTCCTTTTATGTTTACTAGTTGCTATGAAAAATGTTAAACTTGATTTTTGACAAAGTTTCTAAAAAACTCCTTCACAAAAAGGTCTATCATCTGCAAACATTTATAAGTTTCGAACCAAATGACCAAGATATGACCATCCCCGTGGCATAGTTTGTGATAAAGTGCCCATATTCGGCACATAGGTGTGTCTTGGCATGGGAAATATTGGTGCCGAACCGAGTTTCCAAATTATTTTTCCAAATATCATTTTTCATTTTTTTAAGTGTCAAAAATAACATTTTTTGTGAAGCAAGTACCAAAAATATGTTGCAAAATGACACCCATTTAATTTTCACAAATAGTAGTACATATATGATGGATAATCCCCAAGTATTAGGAATTTTCTCGCTTTCTACCTAATTTCGCCTACTTGAATGACTTTATGTTGCTTTTCGGAAAGTAATAGAAATTTGAACTACAAGTGTGTGATAGTTTGCTCTGATGATATGGATGTCATATTTGGATTCCCCTCATTTTTCTAATCAATTTAGACATTTTATTTATTAAATTTCGCTTTACGGATTTAAAGATACGAATCATTTCATATTCAATGAAAAACAGAAAAAAAATATAGCTATGCCGACGGCTTTGCCGTCGGCGTAGCCCTGTGAAGCTGTGCCGACGGCTTTGCCGTCATCACAACCATTCTACGCCGACGGTAAAATTACGCCGACAGTGGCCGTCGGCCCTAATTTATCTACGCCGATGGCTTTCTGTGTGCTGACGGCCAGCTCGTCCGGATGCCGGCCAGGAGGCTACGCCGACGGCCCCGACAAATTGCCGTCGGCGTAGCACACGGCCGTCGGCACCTAGCCCCGTTCCTGTAGTGTGTCATGAAATATCTTTAATCAGCATAAATGAATGGTGTATGCATAATATAGTCTCTCGCCTCTAGACAACCGACAGCATTTTAATTTCTAGGAGGTGCTTTCTAGTTGAACTCCTAACTTTTTCTCTTTAACAGAAAAATGATTGGAACTCAATTCTAAACTGAGAGCTTAGAGTCGGTCGACCGGCGTCACTATATATGTACTAGATTCGAACGGCGCGGCTTGCCGCGCAGCACTTTTTGATTCTTTTAATTTTTTGCCCGTAGTTATCACATTTAATACAGATTATTAAATAGATGGTTTATATCCATGTGTATAAGCAAAACATGATAGTAATATATGTCATGCTGAGAAGTTGTTACTCCCCGTTGTACCATATTTGGTTTGTGCACAGAGATCAGAAAGTTGACCACAGGTATATAGATTTGAAAGCATATTTTTAGGATTATGAAATCAACAATCACATCATACAATCAAAATCTTAAGAAACAGAAATATCAGAGCAATGCTAAATTACAAAGGGAAACTTTTCACAGCTTCATGGGTGACAAGTGTTTTATGAGCAGTCAGAGTCAGCAGCTTCCCTGAAGTAACCAAAAACATAATCAAGTATCTGAACCTCTAAATGCAAAGCACACAAATGAGAAACAATTTTGATTCTCAGTAACCAAACTAAAAATATAATAATAATTTTATTATCTCTGCTATCCATGAAAATAGGGGAAATAACACTTTAATACTATTGAAAAATATATTTTTGTACTAAGTGGAAGTTTTCGTTTTTATCATAACCACATTTATATTTATGTTTCTATTTCGAGAAGAGGGAAACTATATTTTAGTTGACAAAGGAAGCTATAAGACACCAGAGAAGCAACTGAAAGCATGGTGAGGTATCCGAAATTTTAAGGAAAAGCATAAAAATGAGAAACAACTCTAAATTTCTAGACACCAACCTAAACATGTAAATAGCAAGTTTACCACCCCTGCTACTTTTGAAAACAGGCAAGGAAACACCTATATACTTCTAAACTACCTGCTTTCAAAGAGCAAGGCATACTATAGTAATGGCTACGTAAATTAATTATGATGAACAATTGTTTTGTGAAACCTCCTCCGTTCATGAGCACCTTTTTTTAGTTCGGAAGAGAAAGAAGTAATTTCTTTGGCCAAAATAAGCATAATCGAACATCTAAGTTTTTCAAGGCAGAGATGAAGAAAGCTACCTGACAGATCAAGTCGACTAACTTACGACAGCAAGCAAAACCTAAGATACACATAATAAATTAGATATTTGCACCTCATTAGACAACACACACACAACACCAACTGGATCGAAATAATAGCAAAGTAGCAGCAGCTAACCAACACCGTAGCTGTAGGCTAAACTAAAAAATTTACTCGAATCTTCAGTAATCTTAACCTAACCCGATCATTTACCCCTCTAGAGCAGAAAGAGAATGAAGTCAGATGCTCACCAGCTGACCAGCGACAACCTTCATCCACAAGAAACAAACAGTCAAGAAAAACGACGACACCGTGAGCCTGCATCATGGAGGAAGTAAACTGTAATCAGCACACCGAACAAAGCATCATTCTTCCCCAATGGATAAGGAACAACTAACCTGAAACCGGTGCGGGCGGCAATGTCACCAGATCAAACCAACCAGCAGATCACAACATCTACAGAAATATAAAACTCAAACATCTGATTGAAAGCAGGTATAAACCATCCTAATCATGAAGTTAAATAGAGTATATAACCAACACAAATGCAGATGAAATGATATAAAGTTCAGTAAAAGATGATCCAAATAACTGAATGTATAGGTTCTATTTCATACAAAAGCATAGAAGGTGTGGCAAGATCGATATTAAACTTAACTACAAATATTTCTAACACTTTCTTCGGTTCTATCATGGCAATATGAGCTTGATGATCACTAAAGTTCGCCAATTGCCTCCGGGTGGACACTTTGCCTCTCACATCACCAATCACCTTCTCAAGGAAATGTTCACGATGTGCCATGTTCTTTCAACTCTAGCTCGACGATGGGCTTCGATATCCTCATTGCATCTTGGAGGAATCACTTGATCATCTTGATCATTTGAGTCCCCGTCTTGACCGGAAGGTTGACCTTGATCATCACTAGGTGCGGCTTCAACATTTGAAGAAGAAGATGATTGAGCAAGGTCTTGATCATGGCTATCATCACGGATAGGAGAGTTGGGCTCTTGCATAGCAACTTGATCAGGGGGTTGAGGGTCTACAACTTGTTCTTGGGTTGGTGCAATAGGCTCTTCATTAGCTTGATTATCTTGAGTAGATGAAGGCTCCACTTGAGTAGAGCATTGTCCTTCTCGATCCGCCACAAGGGGTTCCTCAACGGGGCGGAAAAATCCCACACCCATTCTTCTTATGGCTTCTTGAGGAATTACATCATCTACATCGGAAACATGAAATTGCGCCACTTGGGAGCCATCATTTTCCTCGAACACCACACTACAAGATTCTATGATACGCCGTGAGGCTTTATCATAGATTCTATAAGTGTGGGATTCGGCACCGTAACCAACAAATATACCCTCTAGAGATTTAGATTCGAATTTAGTTAAGCGACAACCTTTGATCAAATAGAAACACTTACAACCGAAGACACGGAAGTAGGAGATGTTAGGCTTGTTGCCGGTGAGGATCTCATAGGGGGTCTTGTTCAACCCTTTGCGGAAGTAGAGCCGGTTGGAGGAGTGACAAGCCGTGGAAATAGCCTCCGCCCAAAAACTCAATGGAGTCTTAAACTCCGCTAACATGGACCTTGCTATATCCATAAGAGTCCGGTTCTTCCTCTCGGCTACACCATTTTGTTGAGGGATATAAGTTGCGGAATATTGATGACGAATGCCCTCTTCACTAAGAAACTCATTGAGGGTGTAGTTCTTGAACTCGGAGCCATTATCACTTCTAATTGCCAATATGGGAACATTGTGTTGACGTTGCATTTCAATGGAGAAGTCGATGAAGGTTTGTTGGGTCTCACTCTTCGACTTGAAGAAATAAACCCAAGTGAATCTTGAATAGTCATCAACAATCACCAAGAAATACTTCTTCCCACCAAGACTTGCTTCGGGAACGACACCAAAAAGATCCACATGGAGGAGCTCCAAGATCCTCTTAGATGAAATAATAGTCTTGGAAGGATGGGGAGAATCATGCATCTTTCCTTCAACACAAGCCCTACAAACACGATCTTTGGCAAAAGAGACATCTTCTTTTAGTCCGAGAATGTGGCCACACTTTTGAAGACTTTGCAAAGTTCTCATGCTGACATGGGCTAGGCGGCGATGCCACAACCAACCCTTGTCGGCCTTTCTGAATAGGCACATCAAATTTGAAGTGGTTTCCCCCGAAAAGTCAACCACGAACAAACCATCCTTGACATACCCAACAAAAGCGACCTTTAGAGTCTTGCTCCACAAGAGTACCACAACATCAATATCAAAGAAGATGGCGAAACCCATCTTATTAAGTGCATGAACGGAAAGTAAATTAAAGCCAAGGTCTTTGACAAGTATGACATTCGCTAAGGTGATACCCTTAGCGACTACCACCTTGCCAAAGCCCAATACCTTGGATTTTGATCGATCTCTATAAGTCATGGTTGCTTCATTTAGATTTGGTCTCAACTCCGTCATTAATTCCTTGCTTCCGGTCATATGTTTTGTGCATCTACTATCAAGCACCCATTTTGACCCACCGGAAGCATAGTCCAACAAGAAATCATTCCTTTGATTTAGGTCCCCATTTCTCAATGGGTCCTCTTTTGTTAGCAACAAGGGTCTTAGGAACCTAAATAGAACGAGAAATAGGAACATTTCTAGGACCAATAAACTTAGCATAGACATCCCCATAATAATCAACATATATAATATAGTGGGGGTCAGTCTTTCCCGCAAAGTCATCACTAATGGTTTTGCCCCTTGTGGCACCACCACTAGCAGTGTTGACCTTCTTCTTTGCTTGAGGAGCACTAGTAACGTTGGCCTTCTTAGCTTGAGGAGCTCTAGCATCCTTCATGAAGCTCTCTTTCTCCTTTTCCTCCTCAAAGAACCCAAGACCAACTCTCCCTTTTTGTGAAGTTACAAATGGTTTCTTACCTAGGGAGATGGCCTTAGCAAGATTGATCTTCAACCTAGCATTTTCCTCAATGATATGTGCATGATCACAAGTAATTGGAGTGGAGGAACTAGGCTCATCATTTTTAGGCGGTTGAGCTTGAAGTTGTTCATACGACTTAGTGAGGGTAGAGTGTTCACTCTCCAATGCTTTGTAGGCCTTGTAGAGATTCTCTAGCTCCTCAGTTAGTCTAGAATGACCAACACCAAGCTCGACATTTTCTTTCTTACATGCTTTGTATTTAGCAATTGCATGATCACGTTCTTTAATGAGTTTAGCAACAATTACATCATTTGATTCTTCTATAGATTCTAGTTGTTGCTCTAGAGAAACTCTAAGCTCATGCTCTTCTTCAAGATTGTCTTTCAAGGATGCAATTTCCATAGCATCCTCTCTTTCGATCTTACCCTTGATCTCAAGCATTTCTTGAGCTTCACCATATTGACTCATAAGAGTCTCAACATGCTTCTTTGTTTCACCTTGCATGTTAGTGATAAAATGATCGAAAGCAACTATTTCCTCTTTGATTTTAAGACTAGTAGCACCATCCATATTACTCATTGCCTTAGGAGATGAGGGAGATGTTACCTCGGTGGTCTTAGCCATGAAGCATCTTGCGGTGGAGTTGGAGACATTCTCATTGGGGGATTCAAATAGGGAAGGAGATGATGAAGAATTAATAGCAATGGTGGCAACTTCATTTGTGGGCTCTTTTTCTTCTTCCCCGGATGAATACTCTTCTTGAGAAAGCAATACAATTCTCGGAGGCTTCTTGTTGATGGCATTCTTCTTAAAGAAAGGTTTCCTATGAGTGTCCTTTGACTTGTCCTTCCTAACAAGCTTTCCTCCATGAAGTTCACGATTCTCAAATGAGCACTCTGCCACAAAGTGATATTTGTCTTGGCAATTGTAGCAAGAACGAACTCGTTGGCCACCCTCCTTCCTTCCACTAGCCTTATTGACAAAATCCCTTTCCTTGGACGGACTCTTTCAAAAGACTTTAGATGTGAGAGCCGCATAGTCCTTGAGAGTATCTTGAATCTCTTTGGGATCCCAATGTGACACATATTCTTGAGCCTCATCATCATCGTCTTGCTCCACAACCTTGGCCTTCAATGCAAGTGATGATCCTCTATGCATTCCAATGGCTCGGGCTCGAGCATCTTCGGCGTTCTTGGCGTCCACCTTGTATGCCGTCATCTGTTGCATGACTTCATTAGATGACATGAGGTGATAGTTGTGTCTTCCTTGGAGGATCTTCAAGTCGGTGGATTCGAACGGCCAAAGGGCACTCACATACTTCCTATTGATCCAAGCATCATCCACATAGGTTGCACCAAGGGTTTGAAATTGAGTGGCAAGGGTCTTGAGTCTTCGATACATTTCTTCATGATCTTCACCATCTATCATGAAGAAGCCCTCGGCTTGTTTGCTCAATGCTTCAAATCTATTCCTTTGCATGCTCTCATTACCGACAAACTCTTCAGTGAGAATATCCCAAGCTTCTTTGGCGGTGGTGGCAAGCTCGATGTGAGACATGTGCTTTTCTCCCACAGTGGTATGAATTATGTTGAGAGCCAAGTCATTGAGTTGAACATCCACGACTTCTCTTCTTGTCATGTTGCTTGGGTCGACGGCCTTGAAGCCAACTTGGATGATTCTCCATAGCTCGCTCGACGCGCTCTTGATATGAGATCTCATAAGAAATTGCCAGTTAGAAAAACAAGATGGATTAAATTTAGGTGGATCACCCCTATTGTTTATATGAGGATGCGGGGTAGGTGGGTCGACGGAGTACTTAAATGGAACACCATGGTACTCCTCCTTCCCATTATCAATTTTACACTACTAGGGAAAGCTTACCCGTGGCGCACCAAAATGGCTTACCCGTGGCGCAGGGGCCTGCACCACGGATTGCCACGCCACGGGTAACCACACTTACCCGTGGCGCAGGCTTGGGTGTGCGCCATGGCTAATGAAATATACCCGTGGCGCATAGACCCATTATGCGCCACGGGTAAGGTGCGCCACGGCTACACTGACAGGTGCGCCACGGATAAGGTATTTTCTGTATTTTTTATATACTGTGTATTTATATAGATGCTAATGCAGGTATTTATAGACATATATTCTATAATACATTTTGCAAAATAAAATACATAGATCACATGCATTATAACTGGCCATAGACATAAGTAGACAAAATTATATACATCACACATGTGTCTCCATCGGAATCGAGTAGCAAGTTAGATCATCACATTACAAACACAAATTTCATCGATTGTTTGAACATAAGCTATACACAGCTAGACAACATAATGAAAGATAAGCTAGGCGTCGATGGTCTTCGGGGCCGGGAAGGGGCGGATGCCGTCTTTCGTCGTGAAGGGTCGGATGTCGCCTTGTGCCGTTATGCGCCGTTCCACCTCCGCATTATCGAGTGGAGGGCCGTCGTAGTAGAACATGCCTTGATAAAAAAACGCCTAAGTCAAAATTTCGTTACAAACGTAATATTAAAATTTACGAAATGCGAGAAGTTAACAATGGAAAGCCTCATATATCATTGCCGTGCAAAACAAGGCAAAAAGAGTGTGTACAAGACCATGTATTAATACAAACACTCCAATTGTATATACTACAAGGCATTGTAGACACTCTCCTTGCCTTTACCATGGCATAGTTTAAATCATCGGCTTTGTCAATTCATAGAGAAGAAACAAAATGATTTGAGTTTATGCCTCATACTTAAATTGGACACACATTGATCAGAAACGGGGCAAGCGGACCAAGTAAGAGTATGCACAAGATGTTTATTTGTGCATATCACAAGGTCCGCTAGCACCTCCCTGAATCACATAGTGTGACACAACATTTTAATCATCGGCATTCAGAAAGAGAGAAAAAACAAAATGATTTCGGATTTGTGCCTCATACATATTTAAATTGGACACACATTTCAGAGACGGAGCAAGTGAACCAAGTAGGATGCACAAAATGTTTATTTGTGCATATCACAAGGTTCACTAGCTCCTCCCTGAATCATATAGTGTCACAACATTTTAATCATCGGCTTAGAAGAAAAAAACAAAACAAAATAAAAATGACTTAGATTTTGCGCCTCATACTTAGGTCGGACACACAAGTAGACCTGCAGGATCTTGTGAGCCAAGTATGATGCACAAGACTTGGTACTTGTGCATATCACAAGGCTCACAAGACCTGCAGGCCTACAACCTAGTGCCACAACATTTTAATCATCGGCTTAGAAGAAAAAGACAAAACAAAATAAAAATGACTTAGATTTTACGCCTCATACTTAGGTCGGACACATAAGTAGACCTGCAGGATCTTGTGAGCCAAGTATGATGCACAAGACTTGGTACTTGTGCATATCACAAGGCTCACAAGACCTGCAGGCCTACAACCTAGTGCCACAACATTTTAATCATCGGCTTTCGAATAAACAGACAAAACAAAATAAAAATGACTTACATTTTGCGCCTCATATTTAGGTCGGACACACAATTATTAGTAGCCCTAAAGGATCGGCAGAGCCAAGTAGGATGCACAGGACTTGTACTTGTGCATATCACAAGGCTCTGCAGACCTTCAGGGTTACCACATAGTGCCACAACATTTTTAATCATCGGCTTTCGAAGAAAATAAGTTCCAAACAAGCACAGAATTCAGTCCGGTGGTTAGGAAAGAAAATAACACATATAATGTAAGAGAATACCAGCAAGTAGCAGCCACGGACCATATACATCTAGTGTACCTACTCAACCAGAGCAATTAGCTAAAGCCATAACCATTAGGGCCATTAAAGCCAGCAACTCACCTAGTAAGCCTAACTAGTGTCATTGACCAGAACAATCAGTGTACTAAAACATAATACAACCAGAACAGAGAAATTACACAGCAAGTACCCTCACACTCCCAACTATAGCCACTGAATCAACTAGCTTCACCGAGCGCCTCCTATAGCGTCGATCGATCTCGGTCAAAATGAGATGATTATATTTTTTTACTACCATTACATTGCCTAGCTAGTGCTGACGAGGAGCTAGCTGGGATCCTAGCTAGGAATCGATCGATGGAGCAGCTGAGTGTCTTTGATCCGTACCAGGAACGGTCGATGTGTGCGCGCGGATGGATGGATTACGACGTGTCTCTGCCATGCCATAACCAACGCGAGGCCAGCACTTACTGTACTACATAACCAACGATGTCTCTACCGCGCCACCTCGAACCACCGTGTCCCAAGATCTACTGCCGACTGATGAGCACGTACTACTACGTCAATGGTGAAGCAAATTAAGCAGCAGCGTCGAGCTTGGCAATGGCGAGAGGGATGTGGACGAGGACGGGGCACTGACCTGTAGTCGTAGGAGCAGTTGGCGAGGGAGAAGGGGACGTAGGAGGTGCAGGCCGGGTGTCGGACGCGCACGGGATGGGCGACCACGACCTGGAGTCCGCCGGCCGGAACACGCGCCGACGTCAGCGGCATCGCGAACGCCGACGACTCGGGCGAGGTCGTCGCCTCGATCTCCGCGGCGCGGCGACCGTGGCGAGGAGAGGTCGTCGACGCAAGCCTGGCGGAGATGTAGGCGTGGCGGTGCCGGTCGTCCCGCGCGCGGTCGGCGAGCGACGTGTCCGGAGTGGCCTTGACCAGCCGGAGCCGCGCCGACGACCCGCTCCTACCGTCGATCTAGGGTTAGGGGCGGGGTTCCTGGTGGCGGAGGCGGAGGCGGCTGGGGAGGAGGCGGAGGCGGCGCGGGGAGGAGGCGGCGCGGGGAGGAGGCAGCGGCGGCCGGGGAGGAGGCGGAGGCGGCGCGGGGAGGGAGGAGGAGATCGGGGATCGAGCGGCGCCACTGGGGATCGAGCGATGCGCTCTAATTATTTCCCCTCTGTGGGCCGGGTGCTACACTTACCCGTGGCGCAGGTTATTACTGTGCGCCACGGCTATGCGGCTACCCGTGGCGCACATGTTTGTGCCGCGCCACGCCTGAGTGCGCACAGGCCGGCCGGCCAGGGCCCATCTTAGCCGTGGCGCACCTCTTAGAAACCTGCGCCACGGCTAAGTTGGTGTCAGTGGCGCAGCACCAAGAGGTGCGCCACGCATACTTAGCCATGGCGCACCACGCTGACAGTGCGCCACGGATACGTGGCTTACCTATAAGCCTTTTCCTAGTAGTGTTAGGAGGGGATTCATTAGTGAGTTGTTCGCCCTCCCCACTATGCGCGGCGGAAGCATTAGCCTCTAGGGATGGTGTGGCGGGTGGCGTGTTAGCCTTCAAGAGTTACCTCATCATAGCACACACCTCCTCCATTTAAGTGTTCATGGATGATGTCAAGCTTGTTTCCAAATTCTTGAGATCATCCGTGGACACCGGGGGAGTGCTACCACCCGTAACACCATCACCGTCACCCATACTCTCTTAGGCGGTGAAGCCTAACTTAAGAGCCAAGGCTCTGATACCAATTGAAAGGATTGTATGGGCACCTAGAGGGGGGGGGGGTGAATAGGTGCTACACCAGTTTTTAATTCTTTTTCGATTTTAGGCTTAACACAAAGGTAAATTATCTAGATATGCAACTACGATGAATTTACCTATATGAGAAGCAAACTAAAACAACTAGGCAATTAACGATACAAGTAAAGACAACTAAGGGAAAGAGATAACCGAAAGCGGAAGCACGCGGAGACAAGGATGTATTCCCGAGTTCCTCCTTTTTAAGGGAGTACGTCTCGTTGGAGGGGTGTGAGCTCGCCACAAGAGGCCTACTCAAGATGCCACAAAGGCCTCACCCTATTCTCCGATGAACCGCACCCGAGGGTTTGGTTCACCTTCCACTATCGGAATCCTTCGAGGCGGAATCCGGAGCCTTTACAATGTTTTTGGGGCACACACCCACAACTTAATTAGGGGCTCCCAAATCAAGACGTCTGTCACAATTACAACAAGTAGTAAGCACAAGAATACTAGGGTAACAAAATGCTAACCCAAGAAATGAAATCCCTCAAGAGAATGAGGGGGAAATGAAGAATGGCTTGGTGAAGATGTAGATCGGGGCCTTCTCCTTCAATCCTCCAAAGATCGATGAATTTGGGTGGAGGGATTGAGAGATCTAAGGAATTTGATCTTGAGCCTTTTAGAGCATTAATGGAGGAGAGATAATGGACTAGCTAACTCTCCCAAGGTAGGTGAAGGAGCATTTATACTCCTTCACGAAATTCTGGCCGTTGGAGGGCCGCTTCAACCCGCAGCGCCGGAAGTACCGCCAGGAGGGCCGGTACTTCCGGTCCACACTTGTTCTTCATGTCAACGGTCTTCTCAGGGATCCGAATGATTTGTATTCGGTCGATGAACTGAAGGATTTCTATATAGAGATGTCCTTTGTCTTTGCCTTCCGGACTAGCTTGACTATAGTATGAACACTCTTAGCACTGAGAGAATGCTTCTATGCCGAGTCCCTCGAAGATGTCATATGTCACTGCCCAACGACATCTTCGAGAAACTCGTGCATAGAGGAGTCCTATGTCTTCTCTTTCCGCTGTTGTCGTGCTCTTGTTCTTCATCTCCTCCTCATGGTGGGTATTTATAGATAAAAGATCAGGTCAACTCTTCATCTTTAGTCCCGGTTGGTAGCTGGAACCAGGACTAAAGGAGCATTAATATGTGTGCCTCATCTTCTGCTAGAGATCCAACGGCTCACAAGCGCTCGAAAGAAACACACCGCTGATCCAACGGCTCATAAGCGTTCGAAGGAAACACACGATCCGTGTGCTTCTTCCTGATTGGGCATACTACCTGCACTGATGACGGTAATGCATTTTTAATTGAAAATGGCAAAATGGTTTTCGATTACTTATTTAAATTCAAACACTATTCATTTCGAAATTTTTGTCAGATTAAAAAAGTTTTATTTAATGCATTTTTAAATGAAAATGGCAAAATGGTTAATAATTTGAATAATTATGTTAGAAAACAAAAAATGGTTTTGGATTACTTATTTAAATTCAAACACTTTTCATTTTGAAATTTTTGTCAGATTCAAAAAATATTAGTTAATGCATTTTTAATTGAAAATGGCAAAATGGTTAATAGTTTGAATAATTATTTTGGAAAAAAATGGTTTTGGATTACTTATTTAAATTCAAACACTTTTCATTTTGAAAATTTTGTTAGATTAAAAAATATGTAAAAGTTATTGAAATCTCAAAAATATGCCGAAGTTATTTAATTTCAAATAAATTGGTCAATCGCGCACAAAAAACACCTCTAGTCCTGGTTCGTGGAACCAACCGGGACTAGAGGCTTTTTTCTGGCGCGCCTTTTCGGTCCACCGAAAAAACCTCTAGTCCCGGTTCGTGGCACCAGCCGGGACTAGAGGGGTTTGGTATAAATACCACGCCCCTTATCCCGGACCGAGCCACAGACCGGGACACAGAGAGATCGATCGGAGCACCCGCGCGCCGCCGACAAAGACGACGCCATCAGGCTGCCCGAGCCCGCGCCGTACTCTCCTCCGGTCGTCCGCCGCGCTGCTCCGCCATCCTCCATCCGCACGCGCTGCGCTCTCCTCCGCCCTCTCTGCCGTCCGCCCGCGCCGCCGCCCTCTCCGTGCCGTCCGCCCGAGCCACCCTCTCCGCCGTCCACCCGCGCCGCCCTCTCCTCCGGCCCTCCGCCGCCCATGCCGCCCTCCGGCCCGCCGTCGCCCGCCCCACACCGACACCTAGCTAGCTCCGATCGATCGAGGTAAAAATTAGGTTTTGATAATTTAGTTAGATAATTTATTACACTAGTTTACATTAGTTAGATTTTTTACACTAGTTTACCAAAATTTAGTGTTAGTAAAAATTAGTTAGATTTTTTACACTAGTTTAACAAAATTTAGTGTTAGTAAAAATTAGTGTTAGATAATTTAGTTAGATAATTTTTTACACTGGTTTACATTAGTTAGATTTTTTACACTAGTTTACCAAATTTAGTGTTAGTAAAAATCAGATAATTTAGTTAGATAATTTAATTTTAGGGTTAGATAATTTTTTAGTTAGATAAAATTAGGGTTAGATAATTTAGTTAGATAATTTTAGGGTTAGATAATTTAGTTAGATAATTTTAGGATTTAATAGATGATTTAGGTGGTTAATTAGTTAGATTTACTAGTTAGAAATATTAATATGCTAATAAGTCACATAATAATACTAGTTAGAAATTGGGTTAGAAAATTAGTGTTACCAGAAAATTGGGTTACAAAACTAGTGTTAACAAACGTTAGCAAAAAATAGTGTTAGCAAAAATTGGGTTAAAAAATAGTGTTAGCAGAAAATTGGGTTAGAAAATTGGGAAAGATTCTATGAGTTGTCAAATTAGAAGCCCCTAATAGGATTACATATGATGTCCGGCATCATATGTAATTCCATTAGGGGTTTCTAATTTGACATTTCCTGGAATCTTTCCCAATTCTGCTAACCCAATTTTACACTAGTTTTTTAACCTAATTTTTTAGTATTACTTTTTTGGTATTACTTTTGTAGTATTACTTTTTAGTGTAGAAATAGAAATTTAGACTTAGGTGTTTTTAGTTTATTGTTCTCGGCGACGATGTCCCTGTTGGACCAGAGGGGCGATGTGCGGGACTGGGCTCCGCCGGGCTGCCACTGGAAGGTGCTACCTTCCGGACGCGCGGCTTGGTGAGGAATCCGGGTGATGTCGTCGACCCGGATCTTCTTTGGTGGTAGTCGCGTGGGCCACTCTCGGTGCAGAGGGAGCCGGCCCCCGAGGAGGTGGTACGTCGCCGTATCAGGGAGGAGGACGAGCACGTCCGTCGCTACATGTATCTATTGGATAGGTATTATAGCAATAGCTGGTTGTTTCTTTAGAGGGTTCCTTATCATGTGAGCTATGACCCTGTGAGGGTTCCTTCTATTTGGATGCGCAGCGCCGGCGCCGCATCACCCCGGGGCTCAGGAACCGGTCGAAGTTAGTTTGAGATGTATTAGTGATATTACTTGTGATGTATTAGGGTTAAATAAAAATGGACCCGAGCTATGTAACTGGATTATTCTATATGTATTACTGATACTTTTGCATATTTGATCAATGTTGCTTTTGTAAAATGAGGAAAACAATGTTCCCTACTTTGAATTATTCGGCTAATGCTAACATTGCTTTATCTTACTTTTGTAATAGTTAAGCAATGGATCCTTTCAACAGCAGAGACAATGAAGAGGACATTTTTGCCATTGTACGGCAATCCGAGGTCGATGAAGCAGAAGACATCGGAGCAGAAGACATCGGAGTAGAAGACGGCTCACAATTTTTGAACGAGTCCGGTCAGGGAATGGAGGTGGAAAACGAAGCGCAAACGAGCCATGAGTGCGATGACGACTCGGAAACTGGTGGATATCCACCGTCTGGCGAGGTATATTAAGTCTATGTTGATCAGATGCAATAATAGAATTGTATATATATGCATTAATGAATGTTTCTTAATTTAGACCTCCGCATCGACCAAATCTGTTAAAAGTAAACGAGGCCATGCGAAAGGGATGGAGAAAGATGAGCATCTCATAATCGAGGTCGTCTCTTCAGAGGGCAAACCGTTGCTTCCCGAGACGAACGCAAATAAGTTTGTGCATCAAGGCGGAGTTGTTGTTAGGGACAACGTCGCGATTAGCATTTAGGAATGGCATAAGCCAAAGAAGCTAGAGGGAGTTACTTTTCTCGACAACAGGTCGAAAAATGATCTTTGGGAGAAGCTGATTGCACATTTCACCCTACCGGTCTTCGAAGATGATGAAGCAAAGACAATAGCCATGAGGAAAGCAGTCAAGCATTTCGCTCTTAAGAAGATGGCTGAACAATTCAATAAGTACAAGAACACATTATAGCGTGTATATGTCAAAGATAAAAAAAGCTCAAGATTTCACTGGCACACTTGAGAGGCAGCGGGCTCACTGGGACTCATTTCTGGAGTACAAGAATTCGGAACTAGCGAGGCAAAGGTCGGAAAAGAATAAGGAAAATGCAAAGAAAAAAGAAATATCACCATAAGATGGGGACAGGTGGCTACAGATCTGCCGAGCCTAAGTGGGATCAAATTGAGGCCGCCATGTGCGAAAAAGGGATCATTCCAGCTAGAGATTCCATGCCCCACAGGGCAAGAAATTTCTTACTTGGGCATGGGGTGGAGTATGACATGGAAACAGGAGAGTTAAAACATGATGAAAAGAAAAAAATTCTATACCCCAGAAAGCTCTTGTTCAAGCAATCGCCGAGGTTGAATCAGGAAAGTTTATTCCCGACACAGAGAGGGACGAGCTGACAAAGGCCCTCGAGAATCCTGAAAAACTGGGAAGAACACGAGGCTTTGGACCAGATGTGCCGTGGAGTCATGGGTTTCCCGAGGACCGTCAATCTTATAGAAGCCGAGCGAGAGCAAAGAAGAGGAGGGAGCAGGAGGAGGAAGCCCGGTTGAACAACCTGGAAAAACAGAACGAGGAAATACTTGCTATCGTAAAGCACCAACAAAAGCAAATAGAGGAATTGCGCGTGGAAGGGCCAACTCATCAGCTGCAGCAAGATAGTTATGAAGCCGGCCCATCTCAGTGGAGAAGCTCAGTGGCTTCCACGGCGGTCGATGCTCATGAGGCACCGATGGATCACTACCGTGGATGATATCAGGGAGAAGAAAAGTTGTGAGCTACATGTGGGAGTGAGGAACTTAACCTTCAAGGTGGCAGACGACTATGCTTTAACTTGTGAATCTACAGCACGGTGGCATTGCAATGCGATTCCAGATGGCTATGGTCGTGTTGGCGTGGATCAAGTTCTACCCGGATATGAATCAATGGAGCTAGAAATTCCTGGAGCTGATGATGAGAGGACACTGGGAGACGTCGGGGGTGGTATCATTCTATGGCGCAAGAAATACATCGTGCTTCCTGGCTCGGCGCCAAGGCCACCATCGTCTTCTCCGAGTCGCCATTCGCCACCTCCAAGTCCACATGATGATGAGAGGGACGACCACCACAACACGAGTCCATCTCGATCTCCGCCGCCGCATCACCCGACTCCTCAGCCGACTCCGCCGCCTCCGCTCACTAAGGCTCAGAGCCAAAAGTGGAAGCGCACCCCTTCCTTTTCGATGGGTAACCGACACGGACCCCGATAGGAGCCCCTCCCAAAAGTGCCGCCGGGTCCTCCCGTCCGAGCTTACGACCGGACTCCTGAGGAAAACGCCGTGATCGTGGACGCCGAGGTGAAAAGACAGTTTGCACCAAAAAAGCCCGAGGAAAAGCAAACATTTACCCCGGAAGCCGTAAAGTGGGCTAAGGACTTTCTTCAACAGCCATCGCAATTTGAGATAAATAAGGCTGATGACTATTTGCGATGTATGAGTAAAGTTAGCTCCCGCCCAAAGAAAAGTAGTAGTGCCAGCGGGAAAAGAGACGTTGCCCAGCTCGGACAACAGGCAAAACAGTCGATCTCCCCGCTCAAGGTGTTACCCACTAATCAGGGCTTGGTGGCGGACATTGCAGCTGTACCACCCCATATGAGGGCGATATTTGCTGCAGACACTGGTATTTCTCTTACTCAACTGGAAGCGGGAATAGACGGCGGAGATATGGGGCCTATGTTGGGAGTAGTATGGCCATGGAAATACGGGGAGTCTCTGGTGCCACCTGATCAGATCAATCGTCTAACAACACAAATGCGAATACTGCATGAATGGTACTTGGAAGTCGTAAAGGAAGAGCGAATAATGATCCCTGTGAAAATTACAGAAAAGCATTTCATTCGTAAAGATGAGATGACGATTGATTTTGAAGAACTCTATCAGTTATACCAGCTTGATGCCCTCGACTTGAGTATCTGTAACAGCCCCAGTTTGGTACCCTAAAATATGATCCAAATTTTCACTTTTTGCTTTGCAACATTGCATCATGGCAATCAAATTAATTTGAACTTCCAAATTGTTCAGGAAGTTCCAATAATCCAATTGTAGTTAGTTGTTAAAAGTAAATTCTTAACAAGCAAATAAATAAACTTGAGATTTCAACATTGGTTCTATCCAAATTCTATTTTTGCAACTAAGTTAAACTTTCCAAAATTTCAAAATAAATTATGGGGAGCTTCCTAAATATATTGGGAGCCTCCATGATTATTTTCATTATTTTTGAAGATGCTTAAGTCCTCTAAATAAATGCATTTGGGAAATTATTAAAATTGCCTTATTTAAACCACTACGAATAAATGTGAATCTAAACAATTTATTTTGGAGCACCAATTTTTGTGGAGCTTTCCTCATGTCATGGGGAGCCTACATAAATTTTTCCAGAATTTATAAGTTTGCTTAAATGGCTCATTTAAATAGCTAAAACTCTGCTGTTTTAAAATCAGAAAAAGGGAGGAAAGAACCGGTGGGTTTTTCGCAAAAAACCCTTCTTCACTGTGGCGACAGGGCCATCCCTGGCGCCATGCCGCCATGGCCCCCTGGCGACCGAGCCCCATGCCGCTCCCCCCCACGACGTGGATAAGGACGCGTCCGTGCCCTGCCCTGCCTCTCTCCCTCCCGTTCTTCCTTCACCTGCTCCCTTGCTCCTCCCCCCTGGAACCCTAACCTCAGCAACAAGGTGTTGTCCGCCGCTGCCTCCTCGAATCGCCGCCGTTCTGCGCCGCATTGAGCTCGCCTGAGCTTTCCCTCCGGTCCGCCTCGCCGTGCCGCCCCACCCCGTGCAAGGAATCGCCGCGGGACACCCGGAGCCGCCGCCTGCATCCTCAACCTCCCCGCCGTCGGCCGCCGCAATGCGAGCCCGGCCGTGCCGCCCTCCGGCCTCCTCCGTCCTCGCCGTCCACGGCACCACCACCAGGGTGAGATTTCACGCCGTTTGGACCTCCTCCCCCTCCCCCTCTCCCTCTCCGGCGTCGCCTCCATGCGCCGCCGTGCCGACGGTCACCGCCGCGCGCCGCCCCGGTGCGCCCGGCCTGGGCCGGCCAGGAGGCCGGCAGCCTCAGACAGGTGCCCGGCTTGGGCTCCGGTTTGGGCCGGCCGGGAGGCCAGCTGTCTCCGACAGGTGCCCGGCCTGGTGCCCGGCCTGGTGCCCGGCAGGGCCGGCCAGGAGGCCGGCCGCCTCAGACACCAGCCCGGCCTGGAAACCGGCCTGGGCCGATCTGGGGGCCGGCCCATCAATAAAAATCTGTTAATTAGTTAAAATAAAATAATTAATAACTATTTAAATATTGCTCCAATTTTAGCAAATAAAATAGCAAATTGTTCAGAAAACAAACTCTATATGTTAGAATACTTGTAATGGTCTTTTGAAATTATATTCGTGTTGTTTATTTAAGAATTCCTAAAAAGGCTTAAATAATACCAAATTGGGAAAAATCATAACTTATTAAATAATTAACCAAAAATTGTGAATAAAATATCAAAGTGATCAGCATGTTAAATGCTATCAAACCATGCTAATATTACATCATGATCACAATATATTTATTTGATGTTATTCTTTAAATTGAGTAAAGGAATTAAATTCGAAGAATTATTAATTCGCTATTTATTCATCGGTACTCGGAAAATTACAAAGAAGGTACCAAAATGATCGGAAGAACAAAACCTACTTAATCATGTCATGTTCATGCATATTTGAGCCACATCTTTTGTAATGTAATAATTTATAAATAATGTGGTCACTAAGATAAATATGGGGTTGTTACCAAATAATTGCACTAATTATTTGGAACTCCATTTAAATTGTTAGACAAATTAAATGATGCTATCTCTGCATAAACTCGACATGTCATCATGTGTTTGTGCATTGCACTTGTCTTCGTGTTATTTATTGGTTCTTCTATATTTTCTTGGGTATCGATAGATTCCGGAGTGGAGGTTAACCCTACCTACCTGATGAGCAGTACCACACGCCCCGGCAGCAAGGCAAGAGATAACCTAACCTTCTTGGCATCTAGCATCCTACTGTTTTATAAACTTATTTTATCCACCATAATATTGCATGCGATTCCAATGTCACTTTTGATCAAGTACTAGAGTATCCTATGAATGCATGTTTTTCCCCGAACCATCACATGTTTCCCCTCCTATGAACTCTAGATTTGATGTGTTGGCCGGATAGAAAAATATAATTGTGGTAGTTTAAATGCTTAGCCATGCTTAGTCGAATGCTAGTTATGTCTGCTGTTTAAATTCCATAATTATGATATTGATGGAATGTTTCGGACATGGTGGTTACTTGGGGTGCTTAATTAAAATGCTAAGAAGGCTTGGATGAGTTGCCATCGGGGATGGTGTTTTGTCTCATTCTTGCCCCTAGGTGCGAGTTCTTTACCTCTTGAAACCAAGACTGAGCGTGCTTCCAAAGGTGGGGACATATGGAATCCCCTGTGACCGAATAAGTTGTGAGGGGCTTGTCAAGGGTCCTTTAGTTTGCTATTTCGATTTGTGTGTGAGTGTGTGGGTGGAAAAGAAACGATGAGGACGGTGGTGTTTAGGATGTGGCCGCGGGGCAGGGCGTTGGAGGCGCTGAACCTGTCCTTCCGCACACTGATGGTCCTTGAGTAAGCCTCATGCAATCTAAAGGTCTAACCGCTTCCACTCGCCGGCCTTCCTCGGAAGAGTGCCAATCACGTGAGCCGGACGGTACCGATGGGTAAATTAGTACATCCCTGCAGGGTTAAATCTTTTCAAAAAGTCGTGTTTGTGGTTATGGACGACTTGGGAACGGACGATAAGACCATAGAGAACTTTAATCTAATAAAATTTGGCAGCTAAAGGTTGCATTTAGACAAAGTGTGTTAAAGGTTCATTTCCTCGAGGGTGATTCGAGGGAGTGCCTTGGTGGAGATGAGAGATGTTTCTGGTTACTAATGGTTCGTTGAGAACCGAAGATGAAAAGTTTACTCTCTTACCCCTTTTCGGAAAAACAATCTGAGTAGTCGATGCCATGGGTCTTTATATCTTTTATAAATGAAAACTAGCTTTATGCAAAATAACTACTATACAGCTTTAGAGGCTCCGACAGCATTGGGCCTATATCACCCTACTAAACTTGCGAGTACGTCGTACTCAGTCTCTCTTTGCTTCCTATTAATTTGTTTCGGAGGAGGACGACACCGAGCACACAAGTGGGTTCTTCGTGGACGTCGACGAGTAGTTCGGGGTTCCTAGGTGGCAGCTTGGGACCGTGGAACAAGCTGGCTGGGATTGTTTATCTGTAGGCCTCTTAGGCCATATTTTGGATCTTGTTGTTAGACAACACTACCTCGCTTCCGCATGGTGAATTGTTGGGTCTGTGACCTTTTGTGTGTAATATTTGTATCTTTCTCATATATGAGTTGCTATATGAATCTTTGTGTCGTAGAGTCTGTGATGTGCCAGTTGTTCCACAAGTCTTGATCTCTTTATTATGCATGATAGCTATGTCTGAGCTTATGGCATGATCGAAGTGTTGCGTGCCGATGATCCATTCCGAGCACGCCTGCCAAAGGTTTTGGCCTGGGATTAGTAAACCCGGTAACCTTCGATTGTGTAGCATGACCAGTTGCACAAAGATTCATTGCATAGTTCTGGGGTCGGGGCGCTACAGTATCATCAGTACCTATTGTCTGTAAGTGATTCAATTCATTTGTTTCCATAATAAAGTCTGTAGCGCATCTCGTTCATTGCCTATAATTATGCTCACTACGCTATTTATGCAGAATGAAGAGTCATGAATGTGATGAAAAAGGAATATTTGACATTGTGTTCGTTGACCCAGTACGAATTAATGAAAAATTGCTACTAGAGTTCCCCCAGGAAACGGAGAGCAACTTGATAAGGTTCATACAAAGGCAACATCACAAAAAGAATATACTATTTCCTTACAACTTCGGGTAAGACTGTTACTGTCTTGCACACATTAATTTTTTCTTACTCGAATGTTAGTTGCAACTGATGAGTTACTGACGTATATAAACACGTGCGCATCTTCCATTCCATTCTGCTAATCATTCAAGTTGACTCTGGAAGAGTTGAACTCCATGACTCATTGGATACAGCCGAAGAGAAGTACCAAATCATTAAAGATGTGCTTCAAAGGTAATTTCAATCATTATCGCACTATATCGGTCTCTTTTGTTCATTTCGCGAGATATCAAGTAACTAAGAACTCATTTATTCATTTTTTTTGTTGGGCAGGATTAGGAAAAGTTTCATCAAGAGGACACATGGTGAATTTCAAAAAAAGCTTTCGTTTCAAAAAGTCAAGGTAAGTAGTACGAGCTAGGTCCGTGCATCTCTTTAACTCTAATTTCAATACCATTATATCATGCTTGATTATTATTTTATTGAATTCTATTCTCGTAAAGTGAGAGAGGCAGCCATCGGGGTCCAATTTGTGTGGATTCTTCGTTTGCGAGTGGATTCGCCGGGAGGTCAGTGAGCGGAACGCATCAAAATTTATAGAGGTACGTGAACAAATATATTCTCAATTTTATTTTATTACCATTGTTGAGTGTCATTCATAATTATTGTTATGATGATTCATATTCATATTGATCTCCTTCTTTTATAGTTGGATGAAATGTGGAGTAAACTGCCACCGAATGAGCGCTTTATAGCGCTTCAAGAGGAAATTGCGGGATTTTTGGTGAACCACGTCATAAACCCTAAGGGAAAATACAATGGCACCCGACGGCTCTAGTCCCGGTTATGATCTTGTAATCGAATAACTAGATGGGCTTTATCCCCGGTTGTGATCTCGCTGTAATTAATTAAACTTTTGAATTATCATAAAGGACAAATTATATTTTTATTAGCTAGATATTTCTATTATGAACATTTTGATATGCTATATGTATTATTCTGTTTTGTAATTAATTAGTTTTAAATTTGAGAATTGGTGGGAAAACAAAAAAGGGTGAGCCACAGGCTGCCACGGGGCAAGAACTCTAGTCCCGGTTCGTATTACGAACCGGGACTAGAGGTCCTCGACCACGCGCGGAGGAACGGGCCACATGGGGGAACCTTTTGTCCCGGGTCGTAACTGACCCGGGACTAGAGGGGGGGGGGGGGCTCTAGTCCCGCTTCCGTAGTCCCGGGTGGGCACCCGGGACTAGAGGTCCTCCCCACCCGGGACTACATGCCTTTTCTCCACTAGTGCATAGGAAAAGTCGGTTTTTCATAAGACAACTTTGTGAACATATAGGATGCGAAGATGTATGTGCGAACATTTTATCAAAATTTATTTGAGATTTCAAAATACATTCCAGTTGTGTTATAAATACGGGTGCATATGCCCCATGAGCCAAAACACCACCCCCGCCTGCCTTGCCTTTGTTTAAGGGTTAGGTTAGTTGCTTGCTTACTTATGGTGTGCCTGGAGTTTCCAGGCATACATATAGAAACAGCAGAATGCGAGACTCTTCAACAATGTTTTATTAATGACGTCTACTCTAATGGAAAAAATGAAAGTAAGAACTGGATGTAGGTCGTGTGAAAAACTTGCAGAAATTGTTCGCTAAGCTCTCTTTTTGCCTTTTTGATCGCTTAGGCCGCTCTGTATTTGCTTATTTTATATCAATATAAAATGCAAATATTTTGCCTCATTTCAAAAAATTGTAGTGTGAATTGGCTAATCAAACATCTCAATTTGTATCAAATTGGCCACATACTTTAATTAACCTACTCATAATGGATAGTAAAACCCAAAGAATTTGTGGCACATCACATCATGAGAAACCTACCTAATTAGCAACTAACGGGGGTGAAGTTTTGGCTTCCGGGATTATATGCCCGGTTTTCAAAAAAAATTCTAACCGAATTTTGAAACGTCAAAAAATCCGGACAGAAAATATTGTGCGTAAGTCTTGATACTCTACGAGCTCACGAAATCGTTTTGTAGAAAACCGAAATTATTTGTGACATGTGTAAAAAAACAAAATTCGGTGCTAAAAATATTATTTACGAGGCATATTTTTATTTTTATTTTTTTACATAGTCCACAAAAAATGTTGGTTTTCCGTAAAACTTGACATGCCCGCATAGAATGTCGAGATGTATGTGCTAATTTTTTATTCGGAATATTTGACATCTTAAAATGATTATTCCGGTGCGAGGAGCATATGCTCCCATGTGTTGAAATGTATTTCTCGCAGCTAACACTCTTCTTAAGTTGGAACTACCGACAGCCTAAGTAATTAAATTCTCCATTAAGCTTGCCATACTAAATTTGAAAAAGGAAAGAAGCGCGCGTCTTGCCAGAAAATGCAAAGGAAAGCAGCATCAATTAATTAAACCTGACAGTGGATTACAACACGGTATAATTTAACTCGGTGTCATAATGTGGTGTTATACGGGGTTGGTGTACACGACATTTGCAAGACCATCTGCATATTTGCTTGCTTGCTTATGGTATTTTGGCTTTCCATGGTTGGCTAACCGGTCTAACCGGCCAATTAATAGGATCGTGATGAACAATTGTGCACAGTGAGGTTGGTGAGGATCGATGTTAACATGTAATATGATATGTTTGCATGTTCATGGCCCCCTTTCCTTCGTGCTTCCAGGTAAGTTAATTGATACATTGTTGTTAGCCGATTAGAACTTAGGACAATACTAGTAAACATGCCCGTACGATTGTAGCCAGTCAGGGATGAGTGCGGACGAATAGCGCCCGGGTGCACCTACACCCTTTATTTTCGCGAAAATCAAAAAAATAGTAAACATGAAAAAAAAATCTGAAAAAAATGGGGTGCATATGTATACAAGTTCTTCACACTCGTGTAAATTCTCATAATCAAATGATATTTCATATGGCCTGTGCAAAAAAGACAACCCGAGTTGTCAGAAAAAATTTGAATACACATGTTTTCAATGTCTTATTTTGTCTTTTTTGTACAGAGCGCATAGAATGTCATTTTATTCTAAAAATTTTCACGGATGTGAAGAACTTGTATACATATGCACCCCATTTTTTTCAGAATTTTTCAAACAATTTTACTATTTTTGAATTTTGCGAAATCCGAGGGTGCAGGTGAGCTCGGGCTCACCTGCGAGTTTTCCGTCAGGGATGTCTTATCTTCCCTGAGAACCTGTGCTTTATTCTCTAGCTACTTTGAGCTAAAATGTTAACTGGCTTCCGTTTGCTTGCTGGCACGGTTGCTCACCCGTTCTGCTCTAGTAGCCGTGTAAGATATACACAAGGACTAGACCACACAATTATTATTTACACGTGAGGACGTGATCCCACAATTATATGCAGGCTCTTCTTGGAGTATATTAATATATCGGTTTTGCTAATTCTCAGTCAGCTGAGAATTAACTTAGTGCTCAGTCAACTTCTTATCCGTCGGATGGGATGTCAAGATTCGTTCTGATTTTGTCGCTTTGCTCATGTTTTCTGGTTTTGTCCCGCGCTCGTACTGTGACCGATCAGGCAGCCTGGGCGTTTATACATGGACTTTTTTCTTTTTCCAGTGGGCCGATCTAGGCCCATAGGCATTTATGTGGTTTTTTTGTGCTACGGTGTGGACCACTTTTGTTTTGTGTTGGCTTTGTATTTGCTTCTTTTTTGTGCCTAAACGTTTAAATTCTATTTTACGTTTGTATATATGTCACGACTTACTTTTAACAACTGAGATTTTCCAGTTGCGGTTGGGGGTGCACCAGACTTTTTCCAGTTGCGTGTGAGGTTCAACGAGATTTTTTCCTAGTTACAAGTCGAGCTGCAACTGAGATTTGTTCAGTTGCAAATAAGGTTGTAAAATGAGTTTCTTCCAATTGCAAATGGGGTTGCTATTGAGACCTTTTTTAGTTGTAAATTGGGTTGTAACTGAGTTTTCTTTCAACTGCAAGTCGAGTTGCAACTAAACAAAATCAGTTGCAAGTGAGATTGGAACTAAATTTTTTTTCCAGTTGCAACTGAGATATTTTTCAGGTTGCAAGTGGAGTTGCAACTGAGTTCTCATAGTTGCAAGTCAGCTTGCAACTGTGTTTTTTTTTTCATTTGCGAATGTGTTGAAACTGAAATTTTCCAGTTGCAAGTCGAGTTGCAACTGAGAAACTTTTTCAGTTGCAATTGAAGTTGCAACTGAGTTCTCATAGTTGCAAGTCGACTTGCAACTGAGTTGTTTTGATAGTTGCGAGTGGGGTTAAAACTGAATTTTTTCAGTTGCAAGTCGGGTTGCAACTGAGATTTTTCCAGTTACAAGTGGGTCGCAACTGAGTTTTTCCCAATTATAAGTCGGGTTGTAACTGAGATTTTTCAAGTTGCAAGTGGGGTCGTAACCGAATTTTTTTTCCAGTTGCGAGTCGGGTTGCAACTGAGATTTTTTTCAGTTGCAAGTTGGGTCGCAACTGAGTATTTTTCCCAGTTGCAAGTCGGGTTGCAACTGTGGAGTCACAACTGAGTGTTTTTCCAGTTGCAAGTCGGGTTGCAACTGAGATATTTTCTAGTTACAAGTAGTAACATGCATGCGGCGTCAAGGCCAGGAGCGCGCGTGGGTCAACGAATGGATTTAAATCGCTAATAATTGCCACAGTGATGTTAGTCGACTGAGAATTAAGCTTATTCTCAGTCGACTGCGCCCTAGCCACTCCCTATACATCGATCGTGATATGATATATAGTTGTCTAGTTAAAGGTTTAACGAATTCAGACAGATTCCGGCTAGACAAATACTAATTGCCTGATCAACTTGCTGGTCTCTTGGCTTGCTAGCTGCATATCGGGTGATTTGGTATGGTACTTGCCCATGACTTGTCATGATGGAGTGCAAAGCGGAAGATCGAGACTACCTTGATCTGCATTGATCACCGTTAGGCATATATATGGCTGCCGCTAGCTAGCTGCCTCCGCCGACCCACAGATAAATAATCTCAATCGCTCCGTTAGGACTTTGATGGATTGTTAATTAACTATCTGTATTTTTTTCCAATATTGGACACTTGCGATTAGTTGTCTGTATTAGGGAGGAAAGATGTTTGTGGATCCTGGTGTCTAGCTAGATTAGGTTATGCATACATGATCCAAGAATTATGATTGAAACATTGGTGGTCTAGTGGATCATGAGTTCATGACACAGTATGGAGCTAACTAAAACTTGTCTGATATAAACTGATAATGCTATGCCAATATGCCATGTATGGTTTGGTTCGCACGCACGACATTTTGGACGACATATTTTTGTTTGTTTCCTTGGTTTTCATGCATAACCAAGAAGTGTGCTGTGTATTGGATAATCAAACGTTTCGATATCCGCAGAAATCAAAATATGTACCGTGAACCAGAGAGGAGCGTAAGAGTAAGACGTAACTGGTTTGAATCAAATAATGGCGCCAACAGACTGTGATCAACTAATTAACCTACTCGCGACTCACGAGGCAGACAAAACCCAGAAAACTGGGCGCATCTCATCTCGGTCCAATACTTAACTAGATCATGATAAAGCTACCTACCAGTACCTAACACCGTTGTTGGGCTAAGAGCCAACATAATTAACCAATCAATTGTTGGAACAAATCTTGTTATTCGTGCTTAGTGTTAGGTGGTCATCATGTTATTGTGTTGTGTAATCGAGTCACCGGCCGGAAGCTGCGGCATTCTCCACACATATTGTGTAGATAAGCTAATGGCCTGGTTTAGTTTGTTAATGCATGCATGTTGTTTTGGCTGGGTCGTGCGGCCGTTAGGAGATGCTGCACAAGTCAGAACGTGTGCGTGCATGTAGCTAGTGGAGAGTGATAAACGGATCAGCCGATGTGTGTGGCTTGACCATGTGTGTTGCATGTAGTTAGTGGGTTAGTGGGTGCGTGCTAGTTGGGTTAGTCTGGCTATTTAAGTCAAGAAATACAGAAAAGGGCACAAGTGTGCGTGGTGCCAAGCCGTGTGTGTTTCTTCTCCTACCTTATGTGCGTGAGTTCATCTCCTACCTTGGACAATGCCTAGGCAGGGACTACATCAATAAGGTTTCTGTTAGGATCGTTAAACTAAAATGGAATAAAGGGCAATCAGCATGCATCTGGCAAAAAATGCTTGGATATCCACACAACAATTATGCCAATAAAACCAGCCAGTGGACCTTATGACAGATTTTTTATTAGCTGATTAAAGCAGGCTCAGATACTTTTGCTTGTTTGTCAAACAATGTTTGAATTGCCATTTGCAAGCCCAGACTGTATACAAGTCTTGAGATACTAAAAGACTGGACCACACAAATATTTCAACTGATCCCACTATCTATTTTGGGTTAAAGGTATAATTAACCAGCGTCCTGGTATTCGGACAGATATCTGCCACGAAAAAAGGCTCCAAGAAATGGGCCGTTCTCAGTTAACTTGCTGTTCTTGGCGAGCTAGCTGCAGAGCGTGCTGACATGCTGATCTGTATCAACTTGCCCATAACGTACTCATGATGGAGTATAAAGCTGAAGACCGCTTATGACATCTCCACTTGATCTTAATTCCATCATGAGAGGGATATATAACACACAAGATGTTATTGTTTGGGGTTTAACACCATCCGGAATATTCACAGTCAAACCTGTGTATTTAGACCTTCTCAATGACCAGCCATAGTACATGCATAATTTTATTTGGAAAATGAAGGTGCCGCTGAAAATCAAGATTTTCATGTCGTTTCTTCATAGGAAGGTCATTTTAAAAAAGGATAACTTACTGAAAAGAAATTGGCATGGGAGCCAAAAGTGTTGTTTTTGTGAACAAGATGAATCAATACAACATCTTTTCTTCGATTGTTAATTTGCAAGAACCATATGGAGATTAATTCACATGTCCTTTAGTTTGGCTCCACCCAAAAATGTAACAAACCTCTTTGGAAATTAGCCCAAGGGTATTTCTAAATTGGTTCTTAAAAATATCAGAGTGGGGGTTGTGTTGTGCTTTGGACTATTTGGAATATCCGTAATGATCTGGTGTTTAACAAGCAGAAATCTATATCTTTTTTGCAGATTATCCCTTTTGTTACCCATTGGATCCGTACGTGGTCCTATCTCCAACCAGTAGACAAGCGCAAGGTCATGGATTCTGGGTGCAACATTTTCAAGATGATAGACAATGATTTATACAAGCAGTGCGGCTGGCGATTACATAAGAGTTTAGATTGCTAAATGTGTAATACGCCTGCATCTCGGTGTTTGTTCAGATGGTTGATTCTTGTATCGACACTATCTGACCCATGATTTCTAACTTTCTTTGAACGATGAACGAATAATAAAAAAAAGCAATAAGAAAGCCATTGCATCATTTTGATGCAGAGGCTGGGGTCATCCCCATTTCGAAAAAATATATACCTTATTGGCATCATTGTTAGGCACCGATGTCGGCAGACCGACGCTAGGCTCTGTAAGTTTAGGATCGTGCTCGAATCATTTATCAGTTACGAGAAAAAGTGAGGAGTTTAATCAGAAAGCAGTTCCCAGAAAATTAAAGGTTGTGGGTTGTGGTGTCTAGAGAGGCCGGTGAGACTATATCATACATACACCATTAATCTATGCTGATTAAAGATGTTAGTGGATCATGGCACGAACGCACACGTACGTAGAGCCGTGTGATGTGTGGTCGGTACGCAGGACACTATAGATGGCATGTGTTTGTTTGTTTTCTTGCCTTTTTTTTAGAGTTTGGTTGGTTGCCTGCTTACTTGTGGTGTGTCTTGGAGTTTCCATGTATAGTACTACCTCAGTTTCTAAATATAAGATACTTTAACTTTTCTACTACTTTTTTCTAGGTTTGAATATATTTAGACACGTTTTAATATGTTCGTACATGCATTTCGATTTGTATGTAGTCCGAATGATAATGTCAAAAACATCTTATACTCTGTATTTAAGAACGGGGTAGTATATAAGAAATGAGTGTGGTGTGTATTGGCTAATCAAACAGCCACTAGTAGAGAAAGAGCTTTTTGTCCCGGCTCGTGAGGGCCTCTAGTCCCGGATCTGCACCCGGGACTGCGGAATCGGGACTAGAGCCCCCCCCCCCCCCCCCCCCCCTCTAGTCCCAGGTCAGTTACGACCCGGGACAAAAGGGTCCCCCACGTGGCCGGTGCTTCGGCGCGTGGTCGAGGACCTTTAGTCCCGGTTCGTAATACGGCCCGGGACTAGAGATGTGCCCACCTGGCAGCCTCTGGCTCTGGCTTTTTTTTGTGTTCCCGCCTTATTGCATATTTAAAATTATGATCAATCTTACAAAATATGTGGTTAATTAATTATAATTCAGAGAAATACATATAGCATATCAAAATGTTCATAAAAGAAATATCTATCTAATAAAATATAATTTATTCTTTATGAGAATTCAATTAATTACATGGAGGTCATAGCCCGGACTAGAGCCCATCTATTTGATTACATATCACAACCGGGACTAGAGCCCGTTTATTCGATTACATGGAGGTCACAATCAGGACTAGAGCCCGTCTATTCGATTACATGGAGGTCACAACCGGGACTAGAGCCCCGTCTACTCGGTGTCATTGTATTTTCCCTTAGGGTTTATGACGTGGTCCACCAAAAATCCCGCAATTTCCTCTTGAAGCACTACAAAGCGCTCCTTTGGTTGCAGTTTCCTCCGCATTTCATCCAACTATAAAAGAAGGAGATCAATATGAATATCAATCATCATAACAATAATTATGAATGACACTCAACAATGGTAATAAAATAAAATTGTGAATATATTTGTTCACTACCTCTATAAATTTCGATGCGTTCCGCTCACTGACCTTCTGGCGAATCCACTCGCAAACGAAGAATCCACACAAATTGGACCCCGATGGTTGCTTCTCGCACTTTACGAGAAGAGAATTCAATCAAATAATAATCAAGCATGATATAATGGTATTGAAATTAGAATTAAAGAGATGCGCGGACCTAGCTCGTACTACTTACCTTGACATGATGAAAACTAAGTATCTCTCTAAATTCACATGTTGTACTCTCGGTGAATCTTTTCCAAACCCTGCCCGGCAAAAAAAATGAATAAATGAGTTATTAGTTACTTGATATCTCAGGAAATGAACAAAACAAACCGATATAGTGCAATAATGATTGAAATTACCTTTGGAGCGCATCTTTAATGATTTGGTACTTCTCTTCGGGTGTCGCCAATGAGTCGTGGAGTTCAACTCTTCCAGAGTCAACTTCAGTGATTAGCAGAATGTAATGGAAGCTGCGCACACGTTTATATACGTTAGTAACTCATCAGTTACAATTAACATCGAGTAAGAAAAAATTAATGTGTACAAGACAGTAACACTCTTACTCGAAGTTGCAAGCAAACAATATCTTCTTTTTGTAATGTTGCCTCTGTATGAAACTTAGCAAGTTGTCCTCCATTTCCTGGGCGAACGCTGGTAGCAATTTTTGATTAATTCGTCTTGGGTCAACGAACCCAATGTCAAAGATTCCTTTTCGGTCATATTCATCACTCTTCATTCTGCATAATAGCATAGTGAGCATAATTATAGGCAATGAATGAGCTGCGCTACAGACTTTATTATGGAAATAAATGAATTGAATCACTTACAGATAATAGGTACTGATGATACTCAAGTCGAGTGCGTCAAGCTTGTATAACCTATAGAGTTCTTTAACATAAATCCAAATCTGGTCTTTACCAATGTAATGCTCTTACGTAACTTTCACAAGGATCATTTTTCACTCTTCCTTTGTGATTTCCAAGTACCAGTTATGCAGTATTCGCATTTGTGTTGGTAGAAGATTGATCTGATCAGGTGACACCAGAGACTTCCCGTATTCACATTTCCATACTTCTTCCAACATAGGCCCCATATCTCCGCTGAGTATTCCCATTTCCAGTTGAGAAAGAGAAATACCAGCTTCTGCAACAAATTTCGCCCTCATACTGGGTGGTACAGCTGCAATGTCCGCCGCGAAGCCCTGATCATTGGGTAACACCTTGAGCGGGGAGATCGACTGTTTTGCCTGTTGTCCGAGTTGGGCAACGTCTCTTTTCCCGCTGGCACTACTACTTTTCGTCGTGCGGGAGCTAACTCTCCTCATACATCGCAAATAGTCATCAGGCTTATTTATCTCAAATTGCGATGGCTGCTCAAGAAAGTCCTTAGCCCACTTTACGGTTTCTGGCTTAAATGTTTGCTTTGGCTCGGACTTTTTCGGTGCAAACTGTCTTTTCACCTCGGCGTCCATGATCACGGCGTTTTCCTCAACAGTCCGGTCGTAAGCTCGGACGGGAGGAGCCGGCGGTACTCTTGGGAGGGGCTCCTGTTGGGGTCCGTGTCGGTTACCCATCGAAAACGAAGCGGTGCGCTTCCTCTTTTGGCTCTGAGCCTTAGTGAGCGGAGGCGGCGGAGGCGGCGGAGTCGGCTGAGGAGTCGGATGATGCGGCGGCGGAGATCGAGATGGACTCGTGTTGTGGTGGTCGTCCCTCTCTTCATCATGTGGACTTTGAGGTGGTGATTCGCGGCTCGGAGTAGATGATGGTGGCCTTTACGCCGAGTCTGGAAACACAATGTATTTCTTTGCTTCACAGCATGATACCACCCCTGACGTCTCCCAGTGTCCTCTCATCATCACCTCCAGGGATGTCAAGCTCGAGTGATTCATATCCCGGTACAAGTTGATCCACGCCGACACGAACATAGCCATCCGGAATCTCATTGCAATGCCACTGTGTTGTAGATTCAGAAGTTAAAGCATAGCCATCCGCCGCCTTCAAGGATAAGTTCCTCACTCCAACATGTAGCTCACGACTTGTCTTCTCCCTGATATCATCCACGGGGTAGTGATTCATTGGTGCCTCATCAGCACCGACCCCCGTGGAAGCCACGCCGCTTCTCCGCTGAGATGGGCCGCCTTGACTATCTTGCAGCAACTGATGAGTTGGCCTTTGCTCGCGCAATTCCTCTATTTGCTTCTGTTGGTTAGTACTCATAAATTTAGTTTTTAATTTCGTGCTCATATATTTGCTTCTGTTGGTTAGGGCCTTCTAGATGAGTTGGCCTTTGCCCTTCTGTCTAGAGGGTTAGTGCTCATAAATTAAAAACTCCCTTCACACATGTGCATTTTAATTTATGAGCACTAACCCTCTAACCAGTTTATGAAAAGTTTTGTGTGAAGGGAGTTTTTAAGTTTTGAACGACACGGTGATGTGAGAATGGAGAAAAGCTCAAGCTTGGGGATGCCCCCATGGAATCCCCCTGGAATATTTAAGAAGATTCAAGCATCTAAGCTTGGGGATGCCCAAGGCATCCCCACTCTTCACCAACAACCATCAGGTCATTTCATTGAAACTACGTTTTTATCACTTTACATATTATGTGCTATGCTTGGAGCGTCTTTTTGCTTTCAGTTTTGTTTTGTTTGTTTGTTGGTCATATCCTTGTTGGATCCTAGCTTTTATTTGTGTGGGAGAGAGACACGCTCCGGTTTTTTATGTGAATACTCCTTTGCTTCGCTTATATCTTGTTGAGTATTCTTAGCTACTGTTTGTTTGCTAGTAAGCTCTCGCTTTTAGCTTTTATATTGTTTAGAGCTGCTAGTTGTTGATGTTAAACTCTCTTGTGCTTCACTTATATTTATTAGAGAGTTGAATTGGTTGCTTGGTTAATATGTTTGAACGGTAGAATGCCGAATATGAGTAATGGTGTGATGAAAAACCTGCGTAGTCTTGTAGATCACTAGTTGGATAATTTGATACTTGTCAATTGTTTTGAGATATTAAGATGAATGCTTAAACTTGATGGTTATTTGAGTCGAAATTGATTAGTAAAGAAATACAGTTAAAAGCTTGAAACTATGTGGTGTTTCATAGTTGTTAATTCATAAAGCTAATCTTTCCAACAAAAGAACTGTTTGGTCAACAAGGGAGACAGTGTGGAGCTTTTATGGTTATGATTGACTAATGTCTTATGTTATTCTTTTACCGGTTAATGTTAGATGTTTTTGGGCTACTCTCTCGCTCGCTCAAAATTATTTTTAATTTGCAAATTTAATTTGACAAATAATTTTAGACAACGGAGACGACTGTCTCGATAAAATATTTTCCGACAATTTTAGAAAAATAAAATAGGGTTTAATAAAAAATAATTTTTGTTGCCAAAAATATGCGATGCGATGATGCTGATGTCATGATGATGCAAAAAAGAAAAACAAACAAAATCTAATTTGGGGAAAAACCCCGGGCATTACAACCGACACCACTAACAAGGGATCTCGCCCCGAGATCCACGCTACCGTCGGGGGGGGGGGGGGGGGGGGGGGAGGGGAGGGGAGAAAAGAGCGGGGTTATTCTATCGAATCTTCTCGCACCATGTTGATCTTCTCGACACCACTAACAAGAGGTTCTTGCCCCAGTCGATGGCGATGACATTCCGTCGAGATGCTTCCAAGATCGAACCTATTAGGTAAAAGGTATAGATCGTCCACCCACGAAGATGCTATGACCGGAAGATAGATAAGAGAGAAGATTTAAATCACACAAAGGTAAGAGGGGGAATAGCAGAGGGATAAGGAATAAACAAGAATCCTATTGAGATATTTTCCAAAATAGGTTTAGTAAAATAGGTTGGACACTCTACAACAACGACCATTAGCTAGGGTATCCTACAGGCAGACTGGACCCGCGGGGTATCGAAGAACCTGGCTCTGATACCACTTTGTAACGCCCCAAGATCGGTACTATGCAGATCTTAGCGTTTCAGCCAAATCCGCATAATAACGATCCTAAAGGACGCCCACCAGGCATAACGTGCATGTCGCAACACACACGTTATGCGGGTGGAATTGTGATAACATTACAATAGTTCTCGATGGAACCCACAAAAGAACATATATATAATAACGACTCACCGAGTCAAGAGCAAAGATACAATACAAAGATCCAAATAACAACGGAAGCGGGTAGCGTCCGACTACGGACAAGATACCAATTGGACTAAGAGTCTTGAAGATAAGCAAAGGCACCATATCCCTGCCCAGGCCAAGCCGGAGGGATTCCCAAGCTAACGTCGTCAGACTTCAAACCTGTTTGGCTGCATTGGAATAGCAGCCCCGAAGGGGTCAGTACTAGTAGAAGTACTGGCAAGTAATACTCACAAGATATCAAAGCTGGAATTCCGGGGAAAAGGGTTAGCGATTGAGGTGGCGGCAAGCAGCACTAACAACTTATAGAGACACGCTACAACTTTCGGCTAATAGAGAGGAGGTAAGAGAGCGCATAGGTAACCAACTATGCTAACACCAAACATACCCAGCCAATTCCTTACCAGCCCGTTTATCCTACGAGCAGCAAGCCCAAAGACACTCACACAGTTGGCAATTTTATAATTTATTATTGAAGTAGCTCTATCTTACTAGTCAAGTTATTATTATCAGGTGTAGGTTGTCTATGATCTTGTTAGCCAGCATCATCACCAAGTCGTCCATAACCGCGGACACGACTTTTCGAAAAGATTTAACCCTGCAGGGGTGCACAAATGTAACCACACGCACTTCAACCCTTGTTGCCATGCAATTAGCACACTTCCGGGGTATGCTGACAGGGTATCCGACGCTACACTTTCCTTCACTACCGCACAAGTCTAGGGAACCACCTAGCTAAGTCTGACCCACCTTGAAAGTCCGGCTGAAGCTCCGAGGTGGACCTAGCCGTTGCGTGGACGGTGTCGGGAGGCACACTCATACGATTGCCCCTCCTTCCACATGCGATAAACGCCACGTGCCGCAAGCCCTACCGTAAGTAACCATCATCGTATCGGAGGCGACCCATCCGTACCTGCATCAAAATAAAGCGTCGCGCAAATGGAAACACCCGAACTACTTGTGGCGCCCTGGACAAGGCTGCAGATCCAGTACTAGGTCGAGGGGAGTCCCATTTCCTCCCACATGTGGGTAGTGCGCTCATTCTTGGATCAGAGGACAAGAACTCGGGTCCTAGGCGACACTAGCAGAACAAATCACCACGATTGGCCTTCCGCCGGTGCCTTATCTTTATTAATTATTCCCATCGCCAAACATTAAAAATTATCATGTGAATTGACCCAACTATCAAATTATAACAAGACTAGAACATGACTCGAGCAAAACAAGCCTAAGCATGCACTACGACTCGCAAGGCCAACAAGATAAACAAGCAACAGGGTAATAGGATGTGGGGTGGGGCATATCATGGCTGCAAGGTAAACATGCATATAGGACCGGGACACAAACATCCATACATAAGGCTAGCAAGGAACAAAAGATAGGACGAGTGAGAGACAGAAAACAAGCGAAGATAGCAAGGGAGTATCACTTGCCTGCAATCCGGTAGAGGTAGCAGAACCTGTCGTTGCTCACATCAACTCAACGTCCTATTCCCGAAGAAGCAACAAACACTGAAAACATAAAAGATGCATTTTACTACTACGGCAAAAGAAGCGGCATGTTGATGACATGATGCATGACAAATTTA
This sequence comes from Puccinellia tenuiflora, assembly GCA_012064385.1. Lineage (NCBI taxonomy): Eukaryota > Viridiplantae > Streptophyta > Magnoliopsida > Poales > Poaceae > Puccinellia > Puccinellia tenuiflora. Next base: position 976,371 of record QRDG01000165.1, on the reverse strand, counting down.
ATGTGATCCAATTTTATTACCTAACACATGGCAAATCATTTTAAATGGGGTCGGTGCATAATATAGATGCATCGGACAAATCCCATAATTAGTTGATTTAATTCGACTAAATGGATAAGGTGCATTGTTAATTAATGATGCATGATTTTATAAGATACGGATATATATGGTATAGGGTTAGGGTTGGGGTCACACATCGGAAACGAGGAACTTCGGATTCGGAACCGTCGTCTTCGGGTCGTAGTCGAAGTAGTCGTCGTAGTCGTCGTAGTCGAAGTAGTCGAGGTAGTCGTTCATCCGGAGTCGAAGTAGTCGAGGTAGTCGTTGTAGTCGAAGTAGTCGACGTCGTGGAAGTAGTCGTACTCGGGTCGTCGTCGTGGCGGACCTTGGCGTTCCGGGCTTCGGGGTCCGGTCGTCGGTAGTTGTTCACGGAGTCGTGGAACCCTTGTCGGGTTCACATCGGGAAGCATCGGGAAACCGGAGTACTTGGCGTCGCAGACGGTTTCACGACCGGGGAAACGGGGATCGGTAACGGGAAAAGCACCGGCAAACACGGGAACGGGGAACGCGTCGGGGAAAATCCACGACGGGGACGGGGATCGGGAAACACGATGGGATGCACAACAGAGACAAGCACCGGGAACGGAAACGTGCAACAGGCAGCACGGAGACGTTCGTCGGGAACACAACATCGGGAATGGCGTCGGGAACAACCGGCTCCGGGAAAAACAGGGAGCTTGACAGATCGGAGACGGACACGGCCGGGGCAGCAACAGGACAGCAGCATGGCCAGGCGCGACACAGGGGAGCCGCGGGTCAACGGGGACGAGGGCAACGACGACAGGGGAGGCAAGGAGGCGCGGGAACTGCGAGGAGGAACAGGGAGGGGCCAGAGCGGAGTAGCACGGCGGTGGCTCGGCCGGAGGATGAGGAGGAAGGCGACGCGGGGAGATGGGGACGGCCGGAGCTAGGCCTAGCTCGAAGGAGACGAGGTCGGTGCGGCCGGACGGCGGGAGAGGAGCTAGACAGCGTCGCGGAGGGACGCCGGGTCGAGACGAAGGAGGGCGAGGACGCCGCAAGCGGCCGGAGGGAAGGAGGCCGACGGGGGCTCGGGATCGAGCCGGGGCCGGGCGGAGACGCAGGCGACGGCAAGGAGGTCGGGGAGAGGCGGAGGCGTGGGGAGAGCCGCGGCAGGGCGGCCGGCGGTGGTTGGGGACGATGCGTAGGGGGAAGGTCGCGGGCGACGCAGAGGAGCTGGTGGTGGTGAGGGGAGCCGGACCGGGGAGGCAAGCTCGCGGGGAGGTGCTGGCCGGCCGGGCCGGAGGACGGAGGGGAGCACGGGAAGGAGAGTCGGGGTCGGGACGCACGGGAGGAGGAAGGAAGGGATGCGGTGGGGAGAGAAGATGACAGGAAAAAAAGGAAAGGAAAAGAAATAGAGAGAGGAAAAAAAGGAAAAAGGGGAAAAAAGAAAAGGGGAGGGGTGGAAGGACCTCTTCGCGAAAACAGCAAATAGAGGAGGGTGGCTGCACAAAGGTAGGGGGTAGGAAAACAAAACTGCCAGGGAGAAACCCTAGGGTTTGAGGTTAGGTGGGCTTGGGCCGGTTTTTGGGCTACTCTCTCGCTCGCTCAAAATTATTTTTAATTTTGAAATTTAATTTGACAAATAATTTTAGACAACGGAGACGACTGTCTCGATAAAAATATTTTTCGACAATTTAGAAAAATAAAATAGGGTTTAATAAAAAATAATTTTTGTTGCCAAAAATATGCGATGCGATGATGCTGATGTCATGATGATGCAAAAAGAAAAACAAACAAAATCTAATTTGGGGAAAAACCCCGGGCATTACAACCGACACCACTAACAAGGGATCTCGCCCCGAGATCCACGCTACCGTCGGGGGGGGGGGAGGGGAGAAAAGAGCGTGGTTATTCTATCGAATCTTCTCGCACCATGTTGATCTTCTCGACACCACTAACAAGAAGTTCTTGCTCGCGTCGATGGCGATGACCTTCCGTCGAGATGCTTCCAAGATCGAACCTATTAGGTAAAAGGTATAGATCGTCCACCCACGAAGATGCTATGACCGGAAGATAGATAAGAGAGAAGATTTAAATCACACAAAGGTAAGAGGGGGAATAGAATAGAGGTAAGGAATAAACAAGAATCCTATTGAGATATTTTCCAAAATAGGTTTAGTAAAATAGGTTGGACACTCTACAACAACGACCATTAGCTAGGGTATCCTACAGGCAGACTGGACCCGCGGGGTATCGAAGAACCATGGCTCTGATACCACTTTGTAACGCCCCAAGATCGGTACTATGCAGATCTTAGCGTTTCAGCCAAATCCGCATAATAGCGATCCTAAAGGACGCCCACCAGGCATAACGTGCATGTCGCAACACACACGTTATGCGGGTGGTATTGTGATAACATTACAATAGTTCTCGATGGAACCCACAAAAGAACATATATATAACAACGACTCACCGAGTCAAGAGCAAAGATACAATACAAAGATCCAAATAACAACGGAAGCGGGTAGCGTCCGACTACGGACAAGATACCAATTGGACTAAGAGTCCTGAAGATAAGCAAAGTCACCATATCCCTGCCCAGGCCAAGCCGGAGGGATTCCCAAGCTAACGTCGTCAGACTTCAAACCTGTTGGCTGCATTGGAATAGCAGCCCCGAAGGGGTCAGTACTAGTAGAAGTACTGGCAAGTAATACTCACAAGATATCAAAGCTGGAATTCCGGGGAAAAGGGTTAGCGATTGAGGTGGCGGCAACTAGCACTAACAACTTATAGAGACACGCTACAACTTTCGGCTAATAGAGAGGAGGTAAGAGAGCGCATAGGTAACCAACTATGCTAACACCAAACATACCCAGCCAATTCCTTACCAGCCCGTTTATCCTACGAGCAGCAAGCCCAAAGGCACTCACACAGTTGGCAATTTTATAATTTATTATTGAAGTAGCTCTATCTTACTAGTCAAGTTATTATTATCAGGTGTAGGTTGTCTATGATCTTGTTAGCCAGCATCATCACCAAGTCGTCCATAACCGCGGACACGGCTTTTCGAAAAGATTTAACCCTGCAGGGGTGCACAAATGTAACCACACGCACTTCAACCCTTGTTGCCATGCAATTAGCACACTTCCGGGGTATGCTGGCAGGGTATCCGACGCTACACTTTCCTTCACTACCGCACAAGTCCAGGGAACCACCTAGCTAAGTCTGACCCACCTTGAAAGTCCGGCCGAAGCTCCGAGGTGGACCTAGCCGTTGCGTGGACGGTGTCGGGAGGCACACTCATACGATTGCCCCTCCTTCCACATGCGATAAACGCCACGTGCCGCAAGCCCTACCGTAAGTAACCATCATCGTATCGGAGGCGTCCCATCCGTACCTGCATCAAAATAAAGCGTCGCGCAAATGGAAACACCCGAACTACTTGTGGCGCCCTGGACAAGGCTGCAGATCTGGTACTAGGTCGAGGGGAGTCCCATTTCCTCCCACATGTGGGTAGTGCGCTCATTCTTGGATCAGAGGACAAGAACTCGGGTCCTAGGCGACACTAGCAGAACAAATCACCACGATTGGCCTTCCGCCGGTGCCTTATCTTTATTAATTATTCCCATCGCCAAACATTAAAATTATCATGTGAATTGACCCAACTATCAAATTATAACAAGACTAGAACATGACTCGAGCAAAACAAGCCTAAGCATGCACTACGACTCGCAAGGCCAACAAGATAAACAAGCAACAGGGTAATAGGATGTGGGGGTGGGGCATATCATGGCTGCAAGGTAAACATGCATATAGGATCGGGACACAAACATCGATACATAAGGCTAGCAAGGAACAAAAGATAGGACGAGTGAGAGACAGAAAACAAGCGAAGATAGCAAGGGAGTATCACTTGCCTGCAATCCGGTAGAGGTAGCAGAACCTGTCGTTGCTCACATCAACTCAATGTCCTATTCCCGAAGAAGCAACAAACACTGGAAACATAAAAGATGCATTTTACTACTACGGCAAAAGAAGCGGCATATTGATGACATGATGCATGACAAATTAAATGTGATCCAATTTTATTACCTAACACATGGCAAATCATTTTAAATGGGGTCGGTGCATAATATAGATGCATCGGACAAATCCCATAATTAGTTGATTTAATTCGACTAAATGGATAAGGTGCATTGTTAATTAATGATGCATGATTTTATAAGATACGGATATATATGGTATAGGGTTAGGGTTGGGGTCACACATCAGAAATGAGGAACTTCGGATTCGGAACCGTCATCTTCGGGTCGTAGAGGAAGTAGTCGTCGTAGTCATCGTAGTCGAAGTAGTCGAGGTAGTCGTTCATCCGGAGTCGAAGTAGTCGAGGTAGTCGTTGTAGTCGAGGTAGTCGAGGTCGTGGAGGTAGTCGTACTCGGGTCGTCGTTGTGGCGGACCTTGGCGTTCCGGGCTTCGGGGTCCGGTCGTCGGTAGTTGTTCACGGAGTCGTGGAAGTCCTTGTCGGGTTCACATCGGGAAGCATCGGGAAACCGGAGTACTTGGCGTCGGGGACGGTTTCACGACCGGGGAAACAGGGATCGGTAACGGGAAAAGCACCGGGAAACACGGGAACGGGGAACGCGTCGGGGAAAATCCACGACGGGGATGGGGATCGGGAAACACGACGGGGATGCACAACGGAGACAAGCGCCGGGGACGGAAACGTGCAGCGGGCAGCACGGAGACATTCGTCGGGAACACAACATCGGAACGGCGTCGGGAACATCCGGCTCCGGGAAAAACAGGGAGCTTGACAGATCGGAGACGGACACGGCCGGGGCAGCAACAGGACAGCAGCACGGCCAGTCGCGACACAGGGGAGCCGCGGGTCAACGGGGACGAGGGCAACGACGACAGGGGAGGCAAGGAGGCGCGGGAGCTGCGAGGAGGAACAGGGAGGGGCTAGAGCGGAGTAGCACGGCGGCGGCTCGGCCGGGAGGATGAGGAGGAAGGCGACGCGAGGAGATGGGGACGGCCGGAGCTAGGCCTAGCTCGAAGGAGACGAGGTCGGTGCGGCCGGACGGTGGGAGAGGAGCTAGACGGCGTCGCGGAGGGACGCCGGGTCGAGACGAAGGAGGGCGAGGACGCGGCAAGCGGCCGGAGGGAAGGAGGCCGACGGGGGCTCGGGATCGAGCCGGGGCCGGGCGGAGACGTAGGCGACGGCAAGGAGGTCGGGGAGAGGCGGAGGCGTGGGGAGAGCCGCGGCAGGGTCGGCCGGTGGTGGTTGGGGACGATGCGGAGGGGGCAGGTCGCGGGCGGCGCAGAGGAGCTGGTGGTGGTGAGGGGAGCCGGACCGGGGAGGCAAGCTCGAGGGGAGGTGCTGGCCGCCGGGCCGGAGGACGGAGGGGAGCACGGGAAGGAGAGTCGGGGTCGGGACGCACGGGAGGAGGAAGGAAGGGATGCGGGTGGGGAGAGAAGATGACAGGAAAAAAAGGAAAGGAAAAGAAATAGAGAGAGGAAAAAGGGAAAAACGGGAAAAAATGAAAAAGGGGAGGGGTGGAAGGACCTCTTCGCGAAAAACAGCAAACAGAGGAGGGTGGCTGCAAAAAAGCAGGGGGTGGGAAAACAAAACTACCAGGGAGAAACCCTAGGGTTTGAGGTTAGGTGGGCTTGGGCCGGTTTTTGGGCTACTCTCTCGCTCGCTCAAAATTATTTTTAATTTGCAAATTTAATTTGACAAATAATTTTAGACAACGGAGACGACTGTCTCGATAAAAATATTTTTCGACAATTTTAGAAAAATAAAATAGGGTTTAATAAAAAATAATTTTTGTTGCCAAAATATGCGATGCGATGATGCTGATGTCATGATGATGCAAAAAGAAAACAAACAAAATCTAATTTGGGGGAAAACCCCGGGCATTACAAAATACTCCTTTTTTGTGCCTCTGTTTTTAAGCTCATGAGGGAGCAGTGAAGAGCTAGATATCATCTGTGACGAGCAAGGTCATTTCCCCCCACCCCCACCCCCTTTTTTCACCCGGTGTCGATGGCTTACGTCTTCACTTGAATCAACCCGAGAGCAGCTTAAGCAAAATATAAATATAACTCACCATTCTCCTCCGCGCAATGAAATCTGAGAAATCAGCTCAAAACATTGGACAGTGGTGAAATCAAGGAGAAAGCGGAGCGTACTCACTCCTCTAAAACCAACTACTCTCACAAGTCTAAAAGCCTTGCTTGTTATGGGGGACTAGATAGTTTCTCTGTTGTGAAGTCGTTGATGAAAGCATACATGTCTCAAAATTATTTTACTTCTGTTTCATAAAAATAAAAAGGTCTAGCACATGACTAATCCCTGCTTCCCTCTGCGAAGGCCTTTCTTTTACTTTTAATGTTGAGTCAGTTTTCTTTCTCCTCTATCTCCACCAAAGCAACATCTAGTATTGACCCTGGGTATCATTGATCATATTGCATCGTCAGATTAAACATGAATCTTTATATTGACTTTACCGTTGGAAGTTAAAGCTTTTTGCTAAAACTTACATCTTCTTTGTTTGATTCTCAAACACTTTTGTCATGGAACTATTACCATTGAGAATTAATCAAGTATGTGGATCACATTGCTTTCATGTCTTTAACGTACTATTTATGAAAGGTTTTTTTCTTGAATGATTCAACTTTGTTATTCATTTCTTTCTTGCTATCAACTATAGACAATTGTTTTGGATCACTTCATCTCAGCGCATGTGCTTTTACATTACTATCTTGATCGAGATTATGTTGGTGGCATGTCAAGCTCAAAATTATTTATCATTTACCTACTCGAGGACGAGCAAGAATTAAGCTTGGGGATGCTGATACGTGTCAAACATATCTATAATTTTTTATCATGCCATGCTTGATTCCTATCATTACTACATGTTTATGCTACATTATTATATCATTTCAAGGCATTTTATTGGACTAACCTATTGACAAGATGCCCAGTGCTAGTTCCCTGTTTGTGTTGTTTTGGCTACAGAAAGTTACTTCTAGAAATATTCTCGGAATTGGACGAAAATTTACGATGATTTTTTATTGAAGAAATAAGGACCGGTGCCAGAAGGGATACCCCGGGAGGGACCCACAGCCCAGGGGCGGGTCCCACCCGTGGGTGAGACAGGGGTCACGGCCGCCGCCCGTCTGTGCCCCTCGGAGACCTCCTCGCGACGCCCTTTGGCCTACAAATCACCCCCAACGAAAAAACCCTAACCCCCGAAGGATTTTACCAAATACGATACAGAGCTCCGCCGCCATCGCCGACAATTTTCGGGGGTTAGATTGCTCCTGTTCCGGCACCATGCCGGGACGGGGATCGGCCCCCGGAGACATCTTCGTCGCCATCGCTGCCTCCGGGATGTGTTGTGAGTAGTTCCCCCATGGACTACGGGTCATGGCAGTAGCTAGTTGGTAGTCTCTCTCCCTTGTGCATCAATGTTCCTATCATGATCAAGATCGACTATTGTAATGCTATATGATGTGTTTGCTGGGATCCGATGGATTATGAAGTTATGATCAGATTGTGCATGGTTCTTATATGTTAATTTATGTTCTTGCATGCTCTCTGATCTAATGGTTAATGGAATCCCATATTAGGGTTTGTTGTATGTTGATAGATCTAATGGTTGGGTTTGCCGGAGTGACAGAAACCTAAAACCCCGAGTTAGATCTTGAGATGTATGGGATGAAGGAGGACCTTTTATGTTTGTTAATGCTATGGTTGGGTTTTTCCTTAATGAATGTTTAGTAGTTGCGGATGCTTGCTATCTTTCCAATCATATAGACGTGTAATCACTAGTTGTGAGAGCGCGTGTGCTGTGGCCTCCCCCACTTATTTAAAGTTGCAGTCCTTTTATGCATTAACTGTTTAGATCTCCAAGAGGGAGTACTTATGCTAGATGGTGGGTTCATGCCCCCTTTTGTTCCTGGGCACGAGTGACAGAAACGTCTAAGGGCGAGGGTGTGCTGTTGCTACTAAGGGTAAAACAATGGTGTTAAAGTCTATTTTGATATTTAATATTGCTTACTTCATGTGCTTTACTTAATGCAAATGTCTGTTGCTTGCAACTTAATACCGATGGGTGACAGGCTGGATAGCTATCCCACGGTGGACTTTTTACACAAAGATGCAGTTGGATTCAGCGGTCTTTGGTCTTTGTCGTGATGTCTACATGAATATTACCATGAACACTTTGTTATAACTAGATTAAGTTTGTGTCATAATCTTGTCAATTGCCTAGCTGTAGTTTGTTTACCCATCATATGCATTTTTGATATTATGGAGAGACTCCACTAGTGAACCCTTCGGCCCTGGTCCATCTTTCACCATCATTCCTTCCGTGTTACTTTTACTACTGCTTTAAAATCACTGCTACTTTCACCCCTCTTGTGTTACTTGTGCTTCTCCAGGTGTGGCTGAATTGACAACTCAGCTGCGAAGACCTTTAGGTATTCTTTGGCTCCCCTTGTGTCGAATCAATAAATTGGGTTACACTACCCGCGAAGACTACTGCGATCCCCTATACTTGTGGGATATCAGTTATAGATACATAGAGTTACAGGCCAGGTGCTATGACTACAGCTCTGCTCCCTAAAAGGATTCATGCCATCTGTACTTAGACCAAACCTTAAGTTTCTTGCGTCATCTGCAAAGTCCTTGTACTCTTTATCGATTTTTCTCCACTGCGACCCATCAGCGGGGTGTCTCAACATCTCGTCTTTCTTGCGGTCTTCTTTGTGCCATCGCAACAACTTGGCATGCTCTTTGTTTCTGAACAAACGTTTCAACCGTGGTATTATAGGAGCATACCACATCACCTTGGCAGGAACTCTCTTCCTAGGGGCTGGCCCTCAACATCACCAAGGGCATCTCGTCTGATCTTATACCGCAATGCACTGCATACCGGGCATTCATTCTTATTCTCGTACTCCTCACCGCGGTAGAGGATGCAGTCATTAATGCATGCATGTATCTTCTGCACATCTAATCCTAGAGGGCAGAGAACCTTCTTTGCTTCATACATACTGCCAGGAAATTCGTTATCCTTTGGAAGCATTTTCTTCATTATTTTCAGTAACTTCTCAAATCCCTTGTCAGATAAACCAGTCTCTGCCTTCTATTGCATCAATTCCAGTGTGGTACCGAGCTTTGTCTTGCCATCTTCGCAAGTTGGGTACAACTTTTTTTTTCTGATCCTCTAACATGCGCTTCAACTTCAACTTCTCATTTGCACTTTCTGCTTCTCTCTGTGCACCAACGATGGCCCGACGAAGATCATCATCTAACATGGGCTCATCTGGTGCCTCTTCATCTTCAGCTTCCCCCCCTTGCATTACCACCGTATTCAGGGAACATAGAATAGTTGTCATCGTTCTCTTCTTCTTCGTTGTCTTTCATCATTACCCCTCTTTCTCCGTGCTTGGTCGAACAATTATAGCCGGACATGAAACCGGAGTGAATCAGGTGGATGTGAAGGGTTTTTGAGGAAGAATAATCCTTCTCATTCCGACAGACACGGCATGGACAACACATAAAACCATTCTGCGTGTTTGCCTCAGGCACATTGAGAAAAGAACGCACGCCTTGAATGTACTCGTTAGAGCGTCGGTCATCATACATCCATTGCCGGTTCATCGAGCACCTTTTGTGCATAAGAAGGGAAAACATCATTACACACAACATCATGAATAGAGAAGTGACCAAATTAATTAATACAAGTTCATCACATTAAAACCAAAGTAGAGTAGTGACAAAATGTAATACATAGTTCTCATAATTAAAACATACATTGAAACTAACATACAAACTATCTAATGCATTTAAATGCAACAACAAATGCGATCAAAATCGCAACTAAGGTAACCATTGATCCAACAACATAATGATACCAAGCCTCTTTATTAATGGCATATTTTCTAATCTTTCTAATCTTCAAGCGCATTGCATCCATCTTGATCTTGTAATCATCGACCACATCGGCAAGATACAACTCCAATTTCATCTTCTCTTCTTCAATTTTTTTCAATTTTTCTTTCGAATCATCGTTTTCTTTTTCAACTAAACTTAACTTCTCGACAATAGGGTCGGTTGGAATTTCCGGTTCATATATCTCCTAAATAAAAATATCTATGTCAAGTGTTGTTAGGCATAATTGTTATAAACACGAAATTAAACAAATAGTTATAAATGATAATATACCACATCCGAATCATAGACCGGACGAGGGCCGACGGGGACGGATATCAAAACCATGGCACTATACATATAACAAACAGTCATACAAGTAAGAAAAATTATACAAGTAATAACTATGCATCTAAATCATACAAGTAAGAATTTTTCTTAAAAAAAATAAAAACAAGAGACTCACCAAGGTGGTGCCGGCGACAGGGCGGCGCGGGCGATCGACGACGGTGAGGAAGGGGACGGGACGACACTAAAACTTACAAATCATAATTTAATTTAGAGCTCAAATTGCATATATAAAACAAATGAACTCTCTAAATTGGCATTTCATCAAACACCTAGCTAGCACTACAAAAATGATATGAGCTAAATTTTAGCAATGAAATGAGCTAATCTTGCAATGCCGCCGAAAGAAAGGATGAAGTTACTAACCCTTGTAGATGGATGCCGCCAATATCTTGACAAATGGTGGAGAAAAATGGGGATTAACTCGAGCTCGGGGTAGGAGATGATATAGGGAAACTTTTAGTACCGGTTCGTGATACGAACCGGTTCTAAAGGGTCTCGCGCTGGCCCCCACGGCAGCTGCGGCCTGCCGCAACCCTTTAGTCCCGGTTCGTATCACGAACCGGGACTAGAGCTCGCCCACGACCCGGGACTAGAGGCTGCCGGCCTCGTAGCCGATGAACCGGGACTAGAGCCCCCCTCTAGTCCCGGTCCAAAATTCATCCGGGACTAGAGCAAAATCTTGCTCTGGACGAAAGTTCCGTTTTCTACTAGTGAGCTCAGGTTGCTATAAATCCTAGCCACGGGCTGTGATCAACCTACTCACGATTCATGATGGATAGTACTAAAACCCAAAGAATTTGTGGCACATCGGCCCTGTACTTAGTTAGATCATGAGGAACCTACCTAAATAGAATCTAAGTTGTTAATTTGGAACCACCGACAGCCAAGGTAATTAAGTCCTCCATTAAGAATCGTTACACCAATTAATTGGAAAAGGGAAAGTAGTGTCTTGCCAGAAAAGCCTAAAGAAAGCTGTATAGGTTAATTAAATTGATTATGATACATTGTTTAATTAAATGTCGTCTCATAATGTTGTGTGATATGTGGTTGGTGCTGGACATTTGTAAAGAGCATCTACATCTGCATACTTGATCACTTGCTTAGATTAGTCACAGTGGAGAGCATCATATATGTGGTGTCATATATAATACTAGTTTATGTTACGACTTACAATGGATAGTAACATATGTGTGGTATCATATAATTCATCATTTATTAAGTTGTAGACTCATCTTGTATTGAAATCCGTTATGTTACGGTATGTAGCTATGACAACACTATCATCTCTCTCATCATTAATTATAATGACACGTGAGCTTTTTGTGAATATGGCATGCATGATACTAACTATGATATTCGGCCCCACTATGACTAGTCTTACGTGTAAGGTGTTTTGGCTTTCCATGGTTGCCTAACTAGTCTAATCGGCCAATTAATAGGATCATGAGCAACACTTGTGCACGGTGAGGTTGGCGAGGATCGGTAACATGTGTGTGCATGTTCATGCCCCCCTTTACTTTCTGCTTCCAGATAAGCTGATACGATACATCTCTGTTAGGACTTAGGACCATATATATGGTTGGGTACTATGATATTTAATGGGAAGGATGCGAGTATCAATAATTATTTTGTAACTAACTAGACCTCTGGCCGACACACACGCGGTTGAACTGTAGCGGGTTTGCGTTGTTACACAATGCCATGAATAAATTTTTATTTCTATGACAAAGGGTAATACATCGATATAAAATACATATCAAGTACATCGCCACTAATCAATCGAGACATTAAGGAAGAACACAACCAAAATAATTATATATATATAAAAGAACGTGGCCTAAGAATCACACCAAAACTAAAAATTGCGCTGGCAACATCACATCATCATTATCCACCAGCTATGATATTCTCGGTCCACCGACACTATGACGCACATATACCACAAATCCAATAAAAAAATCCCAACAACCGTAGTAAATGGTGCTCATCTACAACATACACGTGCCATCTGTGATAAAATCCGAATTTCTTGTAGTGTTCGTGGTTAACTCTTGCCCCTAAACGAATATTCAACGACTACCCTGGGTTGTCACTAGTCACTACCAATGACCAATGGTTCACTCCGTATGAGGACTTGGGGCTTGGATGTCTCCAAGCACGTCGATAGATTCTACATATCCAATCAATATGATTAAAACGTGCAATATAATGCAAATATTAAAGAAAACAAACATGACTAACTTAGTGTGCTAGGTCACAATATTTTAGAACCAACAATTACTCAAACAATGATTGCATTAAAAGAAGGGATTCATGAGTTATTACAAACCATCACAAAGACCGTGGCGAGGAAGGGGAGAGGCAGCCATCGGCGACATGGTGGTGCAGACGGTGACGCAACGAAAATGGTGGAGGCAGCCATCGGAGACATGGTGGTGAAAACAGTAACACAACCACCGGGCCTGTCGTGGCGGTGTGGACCCTTTCCTCGTCCCCCTCCTTGCAGGATCTTCAAGATGGAGGCTCGGCACCTACCCCAAATGCAAATGGAGATGTGGATCAAGGTGTTCTCGTGGTGGATCTTGGAGGTTGAAGTTGGTGTCTATGGAGGTAGCCAATAAAACCTCTCATACCTCCCTTATCTCCTCTTCAAAGTATGGTAACAAATAGCACTAGGCCACTAAGTTTGATGATCAAATAAAGGAGCTTGGGTCATTCCCTAGGCTGACAACAAGTGGTTGGTAGTATGAGCATGGGTACAAGCATCCCCGCTCGTACCACTATCCGGCTCCTATCTGGAAATTTTGGTCGTGGCGAGTTGCCTTGGTAATTTGGTCTCATATGTCTCATATGACCTCGGATTGGGATGATCCGACAAACAAAGTTGATCACTGATAAGTACTGGTAGAGTTGGGTGGTGCCCCAAGCGAAGGCGCGGATGTAGCAAGTAGCAGTTTTCCCTCAATTTAGAACCGAGGTTTATCGAACCGGTAGGACTTTGAAATCAACAACGGTGCACATCACGATCTCTGACGCTTAACCGTCGATGAACGTGGACCTGCACACACTCAAACAATTACTTTGCCCCCAACGGCAAAAAGGTTGTCAATCTTCTCGGTCTGCTGAAAACAAAGCGGTTAAACATATAGTGTAGTGAATGAAAATATTGAAGAGGACCAGCGAGTAAGTGAATATGAAAAGCAAGTAACCGGTGTTGTAATCAATGGAAAAAGATGGACCGGGGGCCATGGGTTCACTAGTGGTGTCTCTTCAATAAATAAAATACTCATATGACGGGTAAACAAATTACAGCTTGGCAATTGACAAGATCATGACACAAACTTAATCTAGTTTCAGGTCCCTTTGGTCAGGGTCTTCCTTCTGACGAATAAAATTTCTCCGTAAAGTTTCGTCCAATTCCGAGAATATTTGTAGAACTAGATTTTCTAAAATAGAAAATAACAAAAACAGAGAACTGCACTTGGCATCTTGTCAATAGGTTAGTCCAATAAAATGCCTAAAAATGATATAATAAGATAGTAAAAACATGTGACAACAGCAAAAAACAAGCATGGATCAACAAAAAATTATAGATACGTTTGACACGTATCAAACATCTACTACTGCAACAACTTTAATCTACTCCAACAACACAAACGTCGTCTTCGTCCACCACGACCTCGCCGCCAGAGTCACAATCTCCTTTTTACTTTGCATATTGTGCTAACTTTTCTTTTTGCAACCAATTCGTCTACTCTGAAACCAACGACGGACACCGACCGTCAAACGGAGAATCTTCTTTGCTACTCCAACCGACTATGGCTCGCATGGTTCATGGTTGTCCTTGTCTTCGCACGTCCGGTATTGGCAACATCGATGCGTGCCTTCATCCCCGACGTGCTCTCGAGTCTAGCAAGCTCGGCACGATGTGGCACCTACCTCAACTACATCCACCTACCACAACTATGTCTACCTCAACAACAATAACGGCAACTTTCCCAAGGCTCAAACGATCATCGATCACAAGACCAACAACAACAACGACTTCCTCAACGGCGACTACATCACACACGGCAATATCGACCATGACTAAACACCCACACCCTCGACTACATCGACATTGGCATCAAGGGCTATCATCTCATCTCCTTCTCCAGTTTGCGCCTTCAGATTATGCTCCAGTCAGACCGTCTACGATGCTCCTGCTATTCGCGTCACTACCGATCCAACCGCGGGGGGGTAGGGTAACTGAAACTACACCGACATTGCTACAGTAAAATTGTCGATGCTCTAACTAAAACTGTTCGTCAGGCTTTAGTTCAACAGTTCCTCTATAGCGCTCTACGAGGATGGAAACGAGTGAGGGAAACAGAACAGGGGAACGAGAAACCCTAGGCAGTAGTAGAACCGAACATGGGAGGCAATGCATCTGAACCCAAAATTGGCGATGGCGATCAACGAATCAAGCTGTGACAGGGAGGGGGAGGGAGTGGGTGGGTAACCTTGAGCTCGGCCATGACATGGGCGACGGCGTCGTCGGCGGAGGCCTCGAGGATGGCCCGCTTGAGGCTGGCGGCCTCGGCGAAGTCCTCGCTCTCGACGGCCTCCTCGAGCTGGAAGCTGAGCACGGAGGCGTAGCTCTCGGCCTGGTCGACCTCCGCGAAGTGGCGGCTCCATCGGGTCCAGTCCCAGGTGGAGGGGGACGCGGAGGCCGTGGAGGCGGAGGGGGACGCCGAGGGCACGGAGGAGGCCGTGGTGCAGCGGCAGGCCGTGGCGGAGGCGGGTGGCGGGGA
This sequence comes from Puccinellia tenuiflora, assembly GCA_012064385.1. NCBI lineage: Eukaryota > Viridiplantae > Streptophyta > Magnoliopsida > Poales > Poaceae > Puccinellia > Puccinellia tenuiflora. The sequence continues at coordinate 961,260 of QRDG01000165.1, read as the reverse complement.
CGTGCGCGGCGGACGGCGGCGGGGAGCGGCGCGAGACCGGGATCGGCGGCCGCGCCGCCGCCGGCGTGGCGCACGCGGCGGGCATGGGGATCGGTGTGGTGGGGGCGGCACGGACTAGAGAGAGAGGGGGAGAGGGGATAAGGTCGCGTGATTTGATTGGGAAGTGGCGATGGAGCGGGGCCGGAGAGCGTGCTCCCCTCAGCCTGAGGTGAGGCTCGCTCGCAGCTCGGTAGGATGCGAGGTCGGGCGGCGTGTCCCGAGCGGGGTAGCGAGAGGAGAGAGAAAGTGGATTGGGAAAGAAGGAGAAGAAAGAAAAAAAAAGGAAGAGAGAGGGGATCGGTGTGCGCGTGTGTGGTAAGGGAGAGAGGCATATCGGTGTGCTTCCAAGTCCAAGTTACCGCTGGCGCACCGATTCTTTGTTCGCTAGCCGTAGCTCAGTTACCACTGGTGAACAGGGTGCGTGGTGCGCCAGCGGTATGTGGCGCCGCTGGGTCGCGCAGGCCCGCAGTTACTACTGGCGCAACTCGTTTCCGGTTCGCCAGCGGTATGTTCCTTACCGCTGGCAAACACCGTTTATGTTCGCCAGCGGTAAATACCACTGGCGAACGTGCTTTCTGCTGCGCCAGCGGTAGCCTAGCGGCTATAAGGCTTTTCCTACTAGTGGGGCTATGTCAGTGCCTCACCCAATGGCTTTATGTCCGACATGACATCATATCATCGCAAAAACCTCTCGCAGGCAGGTCCTCGTGGTGTGTGGCTTCCGTGTGGCTGTAGGCTTTTATGGCTGAGGATGTGCTGCGCCGGTCGCTAGCGAAACGCCAAAAAGATGTGTACACTGGTTTAAAAAAAAAAGAGATGTGTACACAGTGTCGTGGCGATGATGTGCATGTGGTGAATTTTAACAAAAATAACCTTTTTGGTTACTAATTTCACAAAATGACCCCTGATTTCAAAAATTTCTCGAAATAACCTGTTTGTCTAACGCCTGCCCCTAAGGCGTTAAACCCTACTTCCTGACGCCATGCTCCCTGGTGTTAGACCGTCGCCATGTGACCCGTGGTGGGTATCATAACGCCTTAGAGTAAGGCGTTATAGTACCGGAGTGTAACGCCCCCGTCCGTGGCGTTATGCGGATTTATGTGTAACGCCCCCGTCCGTGGTGTTATTCGGTCTGCTGGTAAAGGGGCTGCAGCCCCCGCATCCCCACTTACCTCCTCATTTCACTAGCACGATTTTCTCTTTCCCTTTGCTCCCAAATCCCCTCTCCGTCCCACTCAAATCCCCTTCAAATCGGAAGCTTTTCTCCGTGGATTTCGTCTCCTCGGCTGTGTCCAAGGTAATCTCCTCCGTTCCCCTTATTCTTGTCCAACTAAAATCTTGAGATTTGGTTTTGTTCTTCTATTTGAGAACCCTAGATGTAATTGCTATATGTTAAGATTTGTTTGATATGTTGACTATATGTGGTTGCTTTGATGAATTTGAGCTAGCCCTAACCTTAACTGTAGTCCTAGGTACAAGTCCTAACCCTAACCCGCACCCTAACCCTAACCCTAACCCTAGTTGGTTGGTAGATAGGGATTTGAGAAATAATTAGCTTTTTGGGGTCTGTATAATTATTTGTTGTCATATTATTTGTAGATGTTGTCGAGAATCGTGAATGTTCATCATGTGGACTTTGTGGGCTTTTCGAAAGGAGACATTGATTATAGAGACCCGGAAGAGATAGTTATGGTGTTCGATTGTAGTCCTACGTTTGTCGATGTTGTGGGGAATGTCAGAAGTGAGTTGAATTGGATGGACACAAATGATGTGGTTGTTTTGCAAGGAAGATACAATGTTGGGTACGATCATTACATTCGGTGGAAGATCATGCCTATTGACTCCGAGAATCGTTGGGAAGCTTACAAGGCGGTTGTCTTGGACTCACAAGACAAATCGTTAGAGCTATTTGCCACAAGGAAGGTTGATCCTCGGCGGCACATTGATTTGAATGTCGTTGCCTCTGCTAGTGAAAGACCTCGCCCGGGTGAACGTGTTCAACCACGTGTTGAGGCGGAGCCGGAAGTTTATGACACAACTATGAGCCAACCTCCTTTGACGCAACCTTTGAGCCCGGTTTTGAATAACCAATATGATCGTCATGACAACGATGACAATCATGACGAGAGAGTAGGCTTGGATGCCGAGGGTGATGATGCGGAGGGTGATCCAGGGGAACATGGCTTCCGTAACCATGACATCGGAGATGTGGAAGCAAATTGCTTAGAAGAAGATATGGATCATGACATGCCGTACTCGCGAGCATATACATTGGACTCGGAGTATGAAGGCCCGGAAGAAGAAATTGATGAGGATGGGTTGACGGCGGTGGAAGCGAAAGCCTTCAAGAAAGCATTTGGCCGGGATGAATGGACACCATTGTTTTGTGACCTAAGGCTCGCACGGAAGGCAATAGTTGATGGCGGTACAAGTAAAGATCTTGGACCAAGGTCATATTCGAAGAAAGAAACGAAGCTTAATAGGCACGGAGTCCGTAAAGGAACCATGTTTGGAAGTTTGGATGAACTGAAAAATTGGAATAAAGGACTTCTCGGTGAGAAATCATCGACCATTCCGTGTGAAGTACTCAGACGAGAAGGTGCGTTACCAAGTTGTATGTGATCAAGCTTCGGACACTGCCCATGGGTTGTCCGTGCACGGCCTATGAAGGGTGGATCTTCGTGGATTCTCAGAGATAGCTGCTTGATTCACCGTTGTGACCCGAACAATATCGACAAGGCTAATGCTAAGAATGATCACCGTCAGTTGACCTCTGAGTTCATTGGCCAGAAAATCACCGGTATCGTAAAGATCGCACCGACATGTGCTATAAAAGAAATTATGAAATTTGTGTTTGAGCTTTACGGCTACACGGTGCAGTACGGGAAGGCATGGAAGGCTAAGCAAGCCGCCTTTAGGATATTGTATGGTGATTGGGAAGAGTCATACAACCGGCTGGGCATGGTGTTACAAGCGATGGCGGCAACAAACCCGGATATGTACCATGTGGTGGAGCCTTTGGATTCGGAAATAGTTATGTACAACGGTAAAGTTGTGAGGAGATTTGGACGTGCATTCTGGACATTTGGGCCTTGCATAAATGCTTTCAAACATTGTAGACCTGTTTTGTCCGTGGATGGCACATTTCTGACTGGCAAGTATAGGGGCACAATCATGGTCGCGGTAGGGCATGATGGTGGCGACCAGTTGCTACCTTTGGCATTCGCTCTTGTGTCAGGCGAGAACAATGACAATTGGGAGTGGTTTCTTCATCTTGTGAGGACAAGGTTAGTTGGACCTGAAAGAGAGGTTTGCATAATCTCGGACCGACATCAAGGGATACTAAACGCGGTGGAGATAGAAATTCCCGGTTACCCCTGTGTGCACCATAGGTGGTGCATGAGACATTTCTGCTCCAACTTCTACAGGGCATGCCAAAGTAAGGAATTAGCTGATTTGCTCCAAGATTGCTGTCTCGCGTTCACCGCTCGTCATTTCCAGAAGTTGTATGACAAAATATTTGAAGCTTCTGACTATGGGGGCAAAGAGTTCTTAAGAAGGAACTTTTTAGATCGGAATAAGTGGTCGCGGGCATATGACTACCAAGGGAGGAGGTATGGTGACATGACAAGCAACATGGCTGAATGCTTCAACAATGTGATAAAGGGTGTGCGGTCCTTGCCAGTTACAGCAATAGTGGAATATACATTTCAGAAGATGAATGAATATTTTCTGAACTATAGTAAGTTGACGGCAAAGCGAATAGCCGGAACGAACAAACGTAAGAAGGCGTTCAAATATCCACCCAAGATTGACAAATGGATGACGTACCAAACTTTTAAGGCGGACACGCTAGCCGTAGAAGAATTTGATAACACAAACATGGTGTATCAAGTGGTCGAGCCAGGAGGCATCACCCAGAGCGGTGTGCAATATGGAGGTGGAGCTTTCAAGGTTAATCTGACAAGCGGCGAGTGTTCATGTTGCAGACCAACTTTGTATCATCTTCCATGTGCACATTTGATGGCGGCGGGTCGGAAGAGACACGTGGGGTATGAATCTTCTGGTAATGTGAGGATGAAATATTATAAGATCGAGGCTGTAAAAGACACATGGGGGGCAAGGTTCGAACCGTATCTACACCCATCGGATTGGCCGGAATATAACGGACCCCTCTTATACCCCGATTCTAGATTGAAGGTGGAAAAGAAAGGAAGGCGTCAAACGAGACGGTTTAAGGGTGACATGGATGATTGGGGTGGTGGTCATTTTGGGGCATGGGGCAATCAACATTTCCAAGAGCCTCGTACAAGTGAGAACCCTCCTACAGGCGGTTCTAGTTCTCGTGTTAACAAAAGAAAAGAACGAAAGGAACTGATGAGGCTATTGGTCGTGGCCATGGGCGTGGGCATGGTGGCCACGATGGTCTTGGTGGAGGGAATGTTGAGGCTGGTGGTCGAGGAGGAGATGGTAACGCACGCCGTTCTCGTACACGAGGTGGTCATAGTGCTAATGTGGGAGGATGAGATGGTGCGGGTGGAGGAGGAAATGGTGGTCGTGGTCCCGTTACTGATAGCGGCGCTGGACGTGGTAATCCATATGTCGATGGTGGTATTGGTGGAGGAACCTACGGTGATGGAGGTGGGTCATTTGGCCTAGGCGGATATGGTGAAGGTGGTGGTGGAGGTGGCGGAGGAGGCTATGGTAATGGAGGTGGGTCATTTGGCCTAGGCGGATATAGTGGAGTTGGTGGTGGAGGTGGTGGAGGAGGGTACGGACATGGAGGTGGGTCTTTTGGCGTAGGTGGTGGACGAGGGTATGGTGACGGTGGAAACGGGCGTGGCGTAGGAGGCTATGTCCATAGTGGACGTGGAGTAGGAGGCGGTGGTGGTCGTGGTCTGGGTTATTGGTTCGGAATCCCGCTAACGCAAAGAGTGAGAGGTAGTCGTACTAGGGGAGGAAATGGTTGGCACTAATAAGGTAAAATAGAAACGGTATTGTTTTTTTAAATAAGCAATTGTTATTTATTGTTCGAACAAAATGGTCAAACTGTTGTATGTATGGCCGCGTCCCAACCCAACAAGGCAACGAAGAAGTGGGACGACGGTAAGGAGGACGAGGGTAAAAGGCCGGGGTGGTGGGAGGAAGCTGCGACGAGGGTGCTAGCAAAGGAGTCAGCCGAAAAAAAGAGGAAGAAGGAAGAGGCGGAAGAAGCGAAGAGGGAAGAATGCTGGAGACTGCAGCGAGAATACCTTGCGAGGGAGAAGCGCATGGAGCGTGAAAGATTGGCAAAGAGGAAAGAAGAACACAGGGTGATGTGTGAAAGATACTCAAAGTCAAGGGTGGAGTACAACGAAAGTGTACGGAGGGAGAGGAGGGAATTTGAGGAGAAGGTGCTTCGGGAGGCAAGTGCAATGGCGGAGGAGGAAGAAGCGAAGAGGAAGCGTGATACGGTTAGCCGTGCACGAGAAGAGGAAGATGGTGACCGTGAAGAGGACCCGGCGAAGCGGAAGGGCAAGTTTCCCCGTTGGACACAGTAGAGTGTTCGAAGCATGTAGTTGTATGCCTTATTGACGCCAGAAACATCTATGAATTGAACTAGGCCTTATGCCTTTATTGGCGTCACGAATTTGTATGATTGGAACTAGGACTTATGCCTTGTTGACGTCACGGATTAGTATGACTGTATGGTATGTAACCCTTATGGCACAATGCGGCGGCCTGGGTCGATGGGGGAAGGGGCTGGGCTAAGCAAATGACTCAGCTCAGCTCGGGGAAGAGGAATATGACTTTACATGTCTAACGCCACGAACGAAGGCGTCATGCATTATAACGCCTCTCACCAAGGTGTTATGCCCTTTATGTAACGCCTTCCATCAGGGCATTATACTACCTGGGATACCAAACATGAGTACAGCAAATAAAATAAAAACACGTGTCAAATCATTCAAATAGCAGTTCACAAAAGTGTTCACAAATATCATACACATCAAAGAGCAGTTCACACAAGGGTTCATAATTAAAGATCAAATCATTCACGGTCTCATACATAAGGTTCCTAATTAAAGTTTTAATAATGCACGGTCACACACACAAGGTTCCTAATTAATAGTGCAGACACAATAAAAATCCAACAATACATTTTATTCTGAACCAGCTCTACGTCTTCCTCTCATGGCTGCCATCTTCCTCCTCCTCTTGGGTGCGACAACTTCCTGCCCTTTGTCGCCCCCCCGCTCCCTCTCTTGCTCCTGCTCATGGTCCTCCTCCTGATCCATGCCCTCTTCAATACCACCAGAGTTTCTCTTCTCGTAAAACGAGGGGGTAAAAATAGGCTCTCTTCTTGGGCGGTTACCTGGCCTAAGCTCAAAAGGACTCCGCGTAGTCTGACTAGCCCTAGGTGCATCGGGGATCTGCGAGGTGTTGATCTCGTCATGACCATCATCATTCTCGTCACCTACATCCTCATCTTCAAGAGATGGATGACCATGGCTTGACGAGGCGGCGGCGGTACGGCTTGAAGAGGGGCCGTGCTCCCCTCTACGCAGTGACCCGCGTTCATGGCTCGATGGCGACTGCTGCCCACCTCTCGATGAGGAGCCCGACATGGTAGGAACTGCGTCCACCGTACGACAACCTATAAGACCAGTTAATGCACGTGCCCAATCACGGGTCCGCTGTCAAATATGGAAACAACCATCAGTTAGGACATTACCACATATAATAAAAACGATATAGTTAATACACCACCTCGTACCTCCACAAATTTTCTGAGGGTGCGATGAGACTCTGGATGTTCCATAGGGTAACGAAGTGCATGTGTGGCCTCACCCACGTGCTTTGACAATGTGTCATGCTACAAAATGAATTTAGTGCTATAAGATTAATTGAGTGTACATCACATCATAAGGGATGAATTTTAAGATGAAATAGGAAACGTACCATGAAGTTGACCACCGGGGCTAGCTCCTGACGCTGACAGTGCTCCCTAATCTTCTTATTGTACGGCAACTCGGCCAAGTCAAAACCCTCGGGGTTCGAAGCAATACGGATGTCGTCGCTTGTGAATGCCTGGGGAAGTAGCTTAACACGAGTCCTAGGTGTCAGCCATGATAGGTACACATCAAATGCTGCAGCATCGTGAGGGCGCTCATCTTCTTGGACACCTCCGTGCTGATGCTCCCAATCCAGTTTATCAACCATGACCTTAAACTCGGTGATGTATTTAGCATGCTTCTTTGGCCAATCCTTCACACTACGTTTCTTCTTCTTATCCATCCTATTAAAAGAAAATGACAATTCAGTTCCTATTACAAGTCTAGTCCATTAATGAGCACGTATACGACACGACAGACTTACCCATGCAACTCCAAGTCCGTGTCCTTGTAATCAGGTGGAGTCTTCTGGTACAATCCAAATTGACGCATAACCCGGTTTGGCAAATGCCACTCCACTGCAAAAAAACATACCATCGGGCATATCATCCGCCAAAGATGACGTTCTTCAGTGCATTTCCGGTTCAGCGTGAACGTGATATCACGCCCTACATCATCCCCCGAATCGTAAGGCTCCCAAGTCACCTATGCATGGAGAAGATTACTTTATGAATAACCAGAGGAAACAAAATATACATATATGCGGGGATAATTTGAGTGATTACCATGTCTGCGGTTAGGGTGTCGAACTCGTTGGCGTACTGCAGATACAAGGACCGTGAAGTGCCCCATTCACGGTTCACTTTGTCCCATCTGTGTGCCCATGTTGCCATACGGTCCGGGTCACCTTGATCATCCCAAGGGGTGTCCAAATCCGGAACTGGTCTCCCAATAGGAAAGTGTTCCCAGCTCCATATGGACAGCAGCAACATGCAACCACCAATATTACAGTCTCCCGCCGTACTACCCCTACGGCAAACATCGTCCAACTGGAGAAAAGAAAAAATTACATTTTTTTAGGGCAAATATACTTTAAGTTATACCCTAAATTCACTTATACCGTTAACAGGAAATATAAACGGGTGGGTTGAGTTACCTGGCGATACAAGTAAGCGAGTGCGGCTGTACCCCAACTCCATTTCTGGTCCCAAACAACTAAGAGCTGCAGCCACATGATTGGCGCGATCGAGCCACCACCATCAGAAAATATGGTCTTGCAGAGAACATACCACAGATATGCCCTAGCATGCTGCTGCACCTCTTCAGAGTCCTCCCCTAATTACGCTGGGCATCTCCCAAAATTCCTAGCAATCCAACCGAAGGGTGCACCAGCGGCCCTGTGTGGGATCTCTGGCTCCCTTCCCAAAATGCACGTCATATTACCACGCCACCCGGTGGTATCCGTGTTACGGCAAACGGGGTCCCCCTTGATGGGGAGTGCCGTGATCATTGAAACATCCTGCAACGTCACGGTCATCTCCCCACAAGGCAGGTGAAACGTGTGCGTCTCCGGACGCCATCGGTCTACGAGTGCAGTGATAGCACATGGGTTGAACTTCGGTACCCCCGAAGAACAAGCTGTACGAACGGCAGTAGGCCCGTTTGCCGGATGTACTTCGTGTATCGCTCGTCGTACTGCATCTTCGGACGCCTTGGATCGTCAACGTCCGGGCCTTCAACCGCACCGGACCTCAAGTGGAGATGGCCTAAGACCGCCTCTTCCGACATTAATCGCCCACGGTGCGTCTTATCGTACACATCTTGGAGAAGAGACGTCATCCTACAACAAAAATATATAATTACTTCTATATATAAATAAAGCACTACCAAACCGATATAACAACAACTCTATATCAAAAAAGCACTGACTTCTCTATATTCAACTCAATTAACCAATAAACACTAACTTTTCTATATATCTTAAATTCTCTACATCGTACAACAAAAATATATCTTAAATTCTCTATATCAATAAAGCACTAACTTCTATATACCATACCGAATAAACAACTAATTTATCTATAACATAACTACTCTATATCAATAAAGCACTAACTTTTTCTATATCGTACCCAACAAACCAATAAACCATCTCTACACAGACTAATCAAAAAAAAAACAAATGAGTCTACACAATAAGTTTGACAAGAATTGCTTTATCACTCTAACTACTATGAGAAAATAAAAATAAAACAAGATAACCCAAAAAACAAACCCTAACCCTAACACAAACCCTAACCCTAACCTAAACCAAAGCCTAACCCAAAATTACACTACAAGATGAACTACTAACCTACACAAACCGTATCCCTTAGCCCAACCTAACAATTTTGCCAAATAAGAGGATGAACTAGGTTTGCAAAATTCTAATAAAATCCACAGATTTGAACCAATAAAACAAGGGGATTCGGAAGAGAATACCTTCACCACTTGGAGGAACGCCAAATCCAACCAATTTTGCCTCAGATCTGACGGATTTGGAGAGGGATTTGAGAAGGGAGAGAGAGAGGCGACGGGGGCGGCGGGCGGGTAGGAGAGAGTCGAATGGGGGAGATGGGGGTGCAGGCGCGTCCGCTGCTTATTCAGCCGCATAACGCCCCAGTTCAAGGCGCTATATGACCCACCATAACACCCGCATCCAAGACGTTATACCCACATAGAGGAAATCCGCTCTAAGTCCGTGCGATATCCGTTGCCTAACCGAGCCCCTTCCGGAGGTGAGGCCGGAACTCCGCCCTGCCGCATAACGCCACTGACGGAGGCGTTAGGGTTGCAGCCTCATAACGCCTCCGTCCGTGGCGTTATAGTACTGATCCCCTAGTTAGCGGTGGTCAACATGGCGACGGGTGTAACGCCCGCGTCCACGGCGTTAGACGGTAGCGTATGACGCCTTAGGGGCGGGCGTTAGACAAACAGGTTATTTCGTGAAATTTTTCAAATTGGGGGTCATTTTGTAAAAATTGTCACCAAAAAGGTTATTTTTGTTAAAATTCACGTGCATGTGGGGAGTGCGCATAAAGCCTGGACGGAACTGTTCGTATAGTAGTACCCACTGGTCTCCAGCTATGACCGTGTGAGCCATACGTACACTAGCTCGAGTGCTGTCTTGGCTGGCCGATACATGAGATGCCTACAGGCTACTGCTACCAGGTATCTGTACTTGTTTGGTAGACTTAGCCGGCCCTACCACTGGCCAAGTGACGAATGCTAACAAAAGAGTGTATATAAAGTGCAAAAGCGAAAGCGCATCGTGTACGCACGGTCTAGATTCCCTAGCGCAGCAAGCAAAGAGGGCGATATATATTCGGCCACATCGTTACATAAGGCCACGGCTCGCGAACGGCCCATGGATCCCCTCGTTTCACTCCTACACTCAACGATCGCCTGGAGCGAGCGCTTAATGGCCGGGCTGCGCGCAGTGCTCAGCCTGGCACGACCCACTAACACGTATAGTCTTTATTTGTTCAAAAAAAAATATACTCCCTTCGTATCAAAATATAACATGTTTTAGCATTAGAACCTTGCACTAAAACATGTCTAGATACGAATGGAAAGCAAAATGCTAAAACATCTTACATTTTGATACAGAGGGAGTATATAGTTAGTAAAATTTCGGTCACAAGTTTAACCATTACAAAAATATTTACTTTAATTAAAAGATGAAAAAAATTATGAGTGCCAAAACATGCTCATGTACTTTTAAAAAATGTTCATGTTTTGAGACGAAATTGTTGAAGGGATAAAAACAATATTCAGATGTTGGAAAAAAGTATGATCTCATGGGTTAAAAAACTATTCACATGTACTAAAATATGTGCATGGGCTTAAAAAAACCGTAAGGTTTGAAAAGAAGTATTAAAAGAAAAAATGGGGGAAAAGAGAGAATAAGAAACGAAAAATAAGGAAGAGAAAAAATGGGAAAATGAAAAAGAAAATGAAGAGCGGTTGGGCAAGCCAATGCGGGACGACACTAGCACTACTAGGGAACATGCCATTAGTGGCGCACGGATTTTGCATTCTGTGGCGCATGGATTTTGCTTTCCGGTGCGTCACAGAATTGTCGCCACTAAAATTTATTTCTGTGGCGCACCTGGGCCGTGCGCCACAGAAAAGCCAACATTCTGTGGCGCACTGAGAAGCTGCGCCACAGAATTGCCTCGGCCCATACCAGCATATTAATTCTGTGGTGCACCCACGCTCAGTGCGCCACAGAAATAGATGCGCCACAAAAAATGAAAACCATGTGCCACAAAATTTTAAAACAGAAATACAGAAAAACGTATTTTGCTGTACAAATACAGTTATACAGGATTTATACAGAAATACAGACAAACACATTAATCACTATGTCATCACACATATATATTACTTAGTGCCCGAGATACATACATATAGTCCCAAAGTGCCGAATGTTTACACAACTCATCATGATACAAAAGTTCATCATTTACACACATTATTACAAATGGAGAGGTCACCGCCTAGCTACACTAGGACCAAGTAGAGTGTACATCGGAGACGGTGGTGAGCAAGATCGAGCGGTGAGGACGAGATCATGGATTCTTCTTCGTCGGCGCCGGGAACGGTTTGTAGCCCTCTTTCGTCGTCCACGTCCTGGTGTCCTGCTAAGCCTCTAGGATTTCTTCGATCTCCCTCTTAGGCAACCCTGGAGATGGATTTGGATATATATATATATATATATATATATATATATATATATATATATATATATATATATATATATATATATATTGGTTAATAATATAAATAGATTATGATTTATTCATCTAACTGGAGAAGTCTATAATAAAGAAATAAAGAAGCACTTATTGCTACCTCTGACGTTATGTAAGGACCCCCGATGATTGTTGACATCTTCGATGATGATTTGCGATAACTGCATCTGGATGCGATGGAAGTCTTCTCTAAGATCAGCATCGGTGAAATCCCCCGCATATTTGGTCCATTCTTGGAGGCTAGATGGCAACTTTGTTTTCTCAGCATCCCGGACAAACCCTTTAAGGTGATGGAGGGCGTAGAAGGCCTCCTTCACGCTGCCAGACTTCTGCTTGATGTAGCAGAACTCGGTCACATGCTTGAACCGGTGTGTGCCATCATTGCTGAAAACTTCTTGCTTCTTTCGAAGGGGCCTCCCTTTTTGGCGTAGCCCTCTAGAGCCTCATCGAGAACACCCTTTAGGTTGGTGTAGTCTTTCTTCATATCCAAACTCCCCGAGTCGAGATAAGTGGCAGTGGACCAACTCGGGTTCAGGACGACGAGTGTGCAGTACTTGTTCCTGCTCAATACAATTGAAACGGAATATTGGAAAGGGTCAGCAATGGAACAAATCTATAAGAAAGCATAAGTTACGACGGCGGCGAGCGGATGTGTAGTTACTCGGGAAAGAAAGGCACAAGAATGTTGTTCTTCCTCTTGTTGGTCAGCATGAACCTCCGGAGGTACTCTGTCGCCTTGGTCCGTGTCGCTGATCCTTCCACCAGCTGGCAGTCATGCATGTAGTAGGGATCCGCTACCACGACGTGCGGGGTATTATCTCTCTTGATCTTCATCGCCATATCGAGCGCGTATAGGCGGACCAAGTTATAGTCCAGCCGTCTAGAGTGAAAGAGATTGAAGATGTCCTCGTACGCTATGAAGAACGGATTCGCGGGGGCATCATGGATGAAGTCCAAGTCCATTGGCACCCTGACCGTGAACACCGGGTAATTTGGCTCCTTGTCTTGAAGAAGGAGGCGCTCTAGCACCAAGACAGATTCATGCAAAGCGTGCATGGGTCCACGTGCAAGGCGGAGCAGCTCCGGAGGCAGTATCGCTTTACCAGCTTCATGAACTCGGGTCAAGCCATCCGCACGGGGTGATACCGTGTCTTCATGACCCCGAATAGTCTTAGGAGCTGGCTGGCTCGCAGAGGCGCCTGGCCCCCTCTTTCTCTTCCTGTGCTTCTTCTTCATCTCCGGGGATGGTGAGGGTGGTCGGCTGCATACTCCGGGAAAACCGTCTTACGTAGTGTGCCAGGGCTGAAAATGTTAGACAGTTTGCGTAGAGCTTGATCGCCGGCCTCCGGAGGCGTGTCTTGAGATAAACCCTGGAAGTCCAGGCGTTCCGTGCATGTAGTGGGACGAGTAGGTTGATCGCCTTGAGCGCGGAAGGGTTCTTCATCCACAGGAGGCATGTACATGTCCACGCTGGCGCCAGTGTTGATGAAGCCCTCGACGTCGACATCATCACCATCATCGTCATTGGCATCAAGTTGAGGTGCATTGGCAGCGCCTTTGGATGGTTGTGGTACAGACGCTCCCAACCGTTTTTGGTGGCGGCTGCTGGTGGCGACGACCGCCGGTTCCTTCCGGGTGGTGGTGATAGCTGCAGGCTTCGAGGAGGGCCGAATGATCGGGGGCCTCGAGGTGGCGCCGGTGGTGCGCCTTAACCCTAGAAGACCAGTCCCAAGACGAATCTTTGTCTTCGGCCATTTCATCATCCAGCCAGTGCAATCTTTAAGGACCATGTCCTCTTCGGCTCCCGGAGGTTGAATGGGGGGCTGGACGTCGCGAAACTCAGGCACTATCGTAATCAGCCTGACCCTCATAACGTCCTCGTCCATTTTACCGTGGTGCATTTGGCGGGTCATTGGCTGTACGACAGTGCCCTGAGCACAGTCCTTCAACTCGCCGCCGGGCACCACCCTATGCAGTAGTATGCAAGGCATGTCCTGAGTCAAAACATGTTGGGCATCATGAGATGGCAGTCATCATAGGCATAGTTATAGAAGATGCCGCGGACTAACTAATTAGTTACCTGGGTGATGGCGTCGAGCTCGGCAACTGTCGAGACAAGGGCGCCGGTGCCGGCGGCCGGCCTATCATTCTCCGGGCGCTCGGTTGCATTATGAAGCACAGCCGCCGCCGGCTGCGGCTCGGTATCTTTCGCGGTAGGGGGCGTCGTTGCGTTGGGCTGTGGGGTCGTCAGGTCCGGCGACACGTTTTGGTTCATGATGGAGTTGCTGCCGCTGACGCTGGGCACGTATATCGGCCCCTGTCGACCAGCCGCATTCCAAGCAGCTAACCCCTCCATCAACCCAGGGGGTAAGAAACTTTTCAGCTTCTCGTCCACTAACCGCTCAACCTCGGTGGAGTCCACTTTTTGATTCTCCAGTGTCTCCACCTTCTTCCTTAGCTCCACAACCTCGGCTTTATCCTTACTCGGCCTCCTCCTCTCCTTTTTTGTCTCGGTGTCCGAGTGGTAGTAGTTGATAAACTTCATGCTCGTACCAAAGCCGGACACATGGCCAGCTGATGTCGGCGACATCGACTTGTCCCTACCCTTGTAGGCATTCGTCACCCTGTTGAAAGTCGTGTCCCACGGTTCTGTCGACCCCTGGGACGACGGGCCACCGACGTCAGCGTCAGCCTTCAACTCTGCCTCCTACAGACAAATTAGGCATAATTTAGATATTTGGCTTCGTTATCTAACTAGATCAACGCAATGGACTTTGAGATATCCGCGGTAATTAAATTACTTACCAGATACTTCTCGAAATCCTTCACCGCCACATCGTCGATAACGAATTCCCCCGTGTTCTTGTCCAGATAGTAGCGGGACCGGACAAAGAACCTCGTCTGCTCGTCCGTGATTTTTTCCCACGGGTTCTCTTTTCCGAGACGTGCATACTCGGCATCCTCCTTGTCCCAAATGGGCTTTTTTCCTCGGTAACCGCCGCTTCCACAACGGTGGTTACCTATGTTTTGCTCCCGCATGTCCTTCCCCCACTTGGTCCATTTTTTAGCCTCCTCAGTTCTTAAGGACAACTTGAATTCCTCGAACTCTTCTTGGTCGAGCATCGGCTCTTTGGCTTTTATCTCCTCCCAGCTGAGACCCTTCTCAATCTTCCGCTTCACCCGAAATTTCCAGCTGCTCAAGGCGGTGCTCATCTTCGTGATGGCTAAACGTTCCACCTTTTTGTTGAACGGCTCCGGGAACATGTACCGTTGGTGAAGCTTCTGGAGGAGGTTGTCGACCAAAGCTGCCTGATGTCATCAACGACATGGAGAAGGAGATGCATGCAGATATCGAAGAATGCGGGCGGGAAGTAAATCTCGAGCTCGCATAGTATCACCACGATCTCTTCCTGTAGCCTGTGGAGCTGCCTCACACCGATCGACTTCCTGTTGATGACGTCGAAAAAGTTGCAAAGGCCAAGCAGCGTATCATGGACGTGCTCGTCCATTAGCCCTCGGATCGCAACGGGGAGTATCTGCGTCATCAGCACGTGACAGTCATGAGACTTCATCCCGCTGAACCTCTTTTTCGTTGCGTCCAGATATCTGCTTATCTTCCCCACGTAACCGTGAGGAAATTTGACTCCTAGGAGGCACCTAAAAAACTTCTCGAGCTCCTCCGGACTCATAGTAAAGCAGGCAGCGGGAAGCACCACCGCGTTCTTCTTTACCCTTTTGCGGCGACCTTGAGTCCCTTCCGTCTGATCATCATCATCATCGTCGTCATCACTATCGGGTGCCTGAAGATCTTTCCTTATGCCAAGCCATTTCAGATCGTATCTTGCTTTCATCCCATCCTTGGTCCTATCGGACATGTTGCAAAGAGTGCCAAGCAGACTCTCGGTAACATTCTTGGTAATGTGCATTACATCGAGGCTATGGGGCGTGCGGAGTACCTTCCAGTACTCCAAGTCGTGGAAAACAGACCTCGCTTTCCATACACCCAGCAGGGGGTCTACCCTCGGTCGCTTCTTTCCCGGCGCAGGGCACTCCTCCCAATTTTTCAAAAGCTCGTCGATTTCTTCACCGCTCCTCGGGCACGGGGCTCTTTCGAGCTCGTCTTTACCATTGAACAAATCACCGCGTTTCCTCCACGGGTGATCCATGCGAAGCCACCTTCGAGCCCCTGGGAACACGGTTTTCGAAGACCCGGGATCCCTTGGTAGCTGGAGATGCGGGGTCTCATCCATGCACCTGACACATGCGCAGAATCCATGGCCTACCTGGGCCGATACATATGAGCAACCAGGATAGTCCTGCACCGTCGTGAGCAACGCAGCTCTCATATAGAAATAATCTCCAGTGTAGGCATCCCACGTACGGACTGGCGTCTCCCACAACCTGGCTAACTCCTCTTTCAACAGCGCGAGATACAGATGTATGTCGGTACCTGGTTGTTTCGGCCCCTGAATGAGAATACTCATGTGTATGTACCTTTGCTTCGTGCACAGCCACGGGGGAAGGTTGTAAGGCCATACAAACACGGGCCAGGTGCTATGCATGCTACTCTGGTTGCCGAACGGATTGAGTCCATCGGTGCTCATACCCAGCCTGACGTTCCTTGCGTCGCGCCCGAAATCTTCGAAGGCCATGTCCAATGCTTCCCACTGGCAAGCGTCTGAAGGGTGTGTTAGGATCACGCCCTTCTCCGGATCTTCTTCGGGCTTCTCCCTTTTCGCGTGCCATTGCATGAGCTTTGCTTCCTTAGGGTCCACGAAATACCGCTGCAGACGGGGAATGAGAGGAAAGTACCATACCACTTTTCGAGGAACTTTCTTGTTCCCACTCTTGTACCGTCCCTGTCCGCACACCGGACATGTTGTTCTGTCCTTGTACACGCCCCGATGAATTGCGCAATCATTGATGCAGGCATGGTATCTCTCGTACGGTATTTCTTGGCCTCCTCGATACTGCTTGGCAATGTGTTCCCCTCGGGAAGACGATTGTACCAGAATTTCAGGTGCTTACTGAAGCTGACGTCGGTCCATCTGTTTTCCTCCTTCATCTGTAGAGCATCAAGCGTTACATGCAAGCGCGTATCCTGGGGCGACAATCACGATACAACGGAGTCATCACGTCTTTCTTCATTTGCTCCAGCTTGGATTTCTCTCTGACTGCAACTCTGGCATCGCTCGTCTCCTTGAGTAGGAGTTCTTGAACATGAGGGTCCTGCAAGGCCGAAGTTAGCGAGGTCTGCGTGTCCGCGTCTTCTCCACCACCATCTACTCCTTCATCATGACCATGTCCGCCGGCATCTCCTTCGTCATGATGATCTTGTTCGCCGGCATCTCCTTCGTCATGATGATCTTGTCCGCCGGCATCTCCTTCGTCATGATGATCTTGTCCACCGGCATCTCCTTCGTCATGATAACCATGTCCGGGAGACTCTTCATCTTCTCGCCCGCCCTCGTTTTCATGCCCAGCATTTGCTGTCGGCGCCTTGTTGAAGCCTATCCAGAAACCGCGCCTGAGCAGGTGTTCCTCCAATTGTCTGGAATCAGGGTTGATCCAGCTCACGAGTTTGCCTGTTCGACACGGACATCTTATCTGGCGCCTGTTGCACCGAATCATGTCCGCCTTTCGCTTCTTCCTTGTATCTATCAATTTGACTGGAGCTCATCTTGATGACCATGGTTGCTATATATAGATAAAGCAGAAATAAGAAACGGGAGTATGTTAAGTAGAACCGCAACATGCACACGCGCGCGCACACACACATGCATGGTCTCCGGAAAAATTTGGCATGACCTCTCCTAAATCTAGGACATATGGGTAGTGCAAAAATTTGCCGAAACAAAAGTTAATCAACATTTCGGCAAACATCCATGCACCACGCCGGCGCAAGCAACAACAAAAAATTTCTTCGCACATGCAAAAATTCATGCACACCACACAAGTTTCATGTACAAGCATCGTCTCGCCATCATGCAAACCGCCCGTCGACAAGCGCTTCACCTACAACCATACACATCTCGGCCACACAAAACATGCATATGCATGTCCATCCAACTATACTCACCTAGTAGATTTGTCACCGAGACGTGACCACGATCGATGAGAGAGAGTGTGCGGTGTTGGAGAGAAAAAGAGATGTATTTGGGAGAGGAGGAGAGTATATATGGAGCCTCCCCCGACCCCCTCACCAATTACCTATCAAATAAAGTAGGTTTAACTACAAAGAATGGAGAAAAGTATGAGCAAAATGGGGTGGGAGGGAGGAGGAACACGAGCTGCTCTAGGTGGGAGGAGAGTGGAAGAAGAAGATAATGGGGGTGGTGAGTGGGGGGCTGCCCTTTTTGTAATTCTGGAAAGACATTTTGTGGTGCATGGAAACACATGCGCCACAGAAATGCATGTTTCTGTTGCGCATCCTTCCCCATGCGCCACAGAAATATGCATTTATGTGGCGCATGTTGTTCCATGCGCCACAGAAATACCTCCCCCCAATCATTGGTGCCGGGACCCACACATAATTCTATGGCGCATGTGTCCAGATGCGCCACTGAAATGCAACTTTTTGTGGCGCATCCAGTTCCATGTGCCACAAAAAAGGTGTGGTAGGATGCCATCCAGCCGTTGGTGGTGGGGCCCACATGTTTTCTGTGGCGCATGGGCACCAGTGCGCCACAAAACACTACTAGAAAAACGCTTATAGATGAAAAAATAGCCGTGGCGCACCTTAATTTCGGTGCGTCACGGGTATATAGCCGTGATGCACGAAAAACGGTGCGCCACGGTTAAGGCCTTACCCGTGGCGCACTAAAAATTGGGTGCGCCATGGCTATGTGGTGGTTGGGCTAGCTGGTGTGCCCCTTCCTTACCCATGGCGCACAACATTTTGATGCGCCACGGGTAAATTGGTACCCATGGCACATCCGGACGAGGTGCGCCATGGCTATTTGTCGTATCACATGCATATCGGTGTCAAACCCCAAATCCTGATCCAGATTCAAACCAACTGGCCTTATCCTGTCGCACGTGGGGAGCAATCAGCCAATCACGTTGTACGCGAGGAGTGCACACGGATCGTGTTTTTGCTGCGGTGGCTGCCGAGCCGTCAGATGGACATGGACGATTGCGATGACCCCAAAGTTTCCTCACCTCCCGAGCCCCTCTCTCTCCTCTCGTCAGATCCAATCGAGCAATCCAGCCTGCCACCTACCGCCGCTGGCCGCGTGCAACTCCATGGCGGCGCATGGTGGAAAGGAAGGCCGGCGTCCAGCCTGCCCATCGTCCTCGTCCGCCTGCAGCTCCTGTCGTCCTCTAGCTCGTCGCCCCTCCGCGGCATCTGACGCCCCGGCCTCTCCTCCTTCTCTTCTCTGGCAGCTGCTGCTGGCGGCAGCGAAACGAGGTCCCCCGTGCTTCGCGGCAGCGGCGTTGGCGTCCTCGTCCACATCGCGCGTCGGCCGTCGTCGGCACGGAAGCCTCCGCATCGGCCCTCTCGTGGAGGATGCGGGCATCGGAACGAAGCTGAGACCTCCGACGCGACGTAGAGCCCCCTTCCCCCGCGTGCGCCCGTCGACAAGGTCCCTGCCGGTAGTGGCGCCCCCGGTGGCGGTCGAGCACGAGCTCGAGGCCAGCGGCGTTCTTCGGCGGCCGCCGTCGCGGAGCCCCCCGTCGTCCTGCTCCCTCCTCCATGCAGTGGCGCGCCGACGGTCCGGGAACGAAGCCTCCCGTGCGCGTGCTCCCTCCTCCACTCTGGCCGCGTTCGCGGAGCCCCACCCCTGGCGAGACGGCGGCGGCGAACGGAACGAGAATGGAGACGAGGTCCACCCGCCGCGACGGGAACGGAGAACGAGAACGGGAACGGAGACGGAGCCCGCCGCAACGCGGGCGGTTTTTTTTAATACGTAAAATACCTAGCCGTGGCGCATCTGCGGTGTGCGTCACGGGTAAGATTCTGTACTCGCGGCGCACCAACTTCCTACGCCACGCATAACACATTACCCGTGGCGTGGTGATCCGTGGCGCAGGGGGCTGCGCCACGGGTAAGCAAATTCCATGCGCCACGGGTAAGCTATTTTGTACTAGTGGAAAGTACCAATTTAGTGGCGCACGGGGCAGGCATGCGCCACAGAAATCCTTAGCTTTCTGTGGCGCATCCCCAAAGGTGCGCCACAGAATATTATCAGTGGCGCACGGTAGCTTTGGTGCGCCACAAAAACACCTTCCACCTATAGCTAGTTTCCTAGTAGTGTAGTAGGTGCAAGTCGGGGCTAGTCAAAAACAATATTTTGCCCTGATTAACCCCACCGACAGACCATCCTTTTATAACCATGATGATCAACTTGTACATCAAATTTACATTGTACATAGTTTGTTAGTATCTCTATAGGGAGAAAACTAACTATATACATATTCTAAACCAATTCTTTACTTACATATACACCCTCAATCTGGACCGGTACATACAAGCTTCGGATTGTTGCAAATTCTGCCAAACATCTATCGAGTACCCTTGTCCACCTAATATATAGAAGATCGTGGAGGTGGCAGAGAAGAGAGAGCAACTTAGTGACCGTGTTAGACACAGACACAAACACGAAAAGGGAAGAGTTTCACTTGCACCGCGCCACCGCTGGCGCTAATGCCAGTCCCGGCGGCCAGGTCTAACAACCCACCGCTTGGAACCCCTCATTATACGTGTATAGTCCTGCAATAGCGCCTTCTGTTCGGCACTAGGCGTGGATCATCGTCGAATCGATGGTGCTGTACGAGACGAATAGAACAAGGTCCAATGCGCGTAACCGATTCTGCAACCATGCATGCGTCTAGCGGTAATCATATGTGGCCTACTCCCTCAGTAGGATCTTGGGTGTTAGGTGGTAGAAATTTTTGTTGTGCAACAGTTACACCCCCATGATCCAACATGTGCTCTGGTGGAGATTATCAAGTGGCGTGGGAATATGTCTGCCATTTGTGTTCAGAGGGTGAATTGGGCATCGTGGACCTTGCATCGACGAACAAGTGCATGCTCCTTAAGTTGGTTCACGTGATCTTCTACGAGCGTGACACACTGTGGACTCGGTGTGTTCGACTGGCAAAGTGCTCGAAGCCTTGATCCTTCTCTACTACCACTAACTCATGTTGAGCCCGGCAACAACTGGACCATCTCCCCATGGCATGATGTCTAGATGATGTTGCCCTTGCAACCGCTCTCCCGCTTCCTATTCTCATTTCCCATGCTAGGCGCTACGGTGGCTGACTCCCTCATCGATGTTGTCGACATCCCCATGGAGCACCATGTCATTACCCAGGCTGGATACGAGGTGGACTTTGTTCGCGCCACACTCATAAAGGCCCATGCTTTTGCTGTGCCAGAGAACCTTTGTATTGTCGCTTTGAGTTCCTCGACTTGCTATTGCACCGAAGATGTCTATCATGCCATGCACAACTCCGAATGGGTGGTTCCGCTCCAGGGCCTCACCTGGGTTTTCTTTGTGCCCCCACAAAGTGTGCGTCTTATTTTGGATCTTACAGATGCGGAAGACCGCAACATGCGCTCATCTTTTTCACATCGAGTGCATTCCAAATTCCTGGTGCCCTTTTTGTCCTGGCCATTTCGAGGACCTACATCATATCTTCGTTGGGTGCCCCATGCATCCGAGAAGTCTAGAGCCATGCTTCCCCTCACTCCCCTTTGTCGCAACATCGACGCTACTGCTTTTGTCGATGATCTCACGACCCACCTGCTGTGCATGGGCGAAGTTTTGTCCTCCACACAGTCATGCGGGTACTCTTGTGGCCATTATGAAAATTGCCCAACCTCATGGTGTTGGATGTCAAGTTGCTCACCACCCCATGTGTCGACCACCATCATCTCTGGGGTTTTTCATGCACCTGGACCTTTGCGTGCTCCATGTGGGGTTTAATAGTGTAGCGTGATTTGTATCTTGTTACCTCTCTCGCCGCCCCCTACACCTCTCGGCGTGGCATGCCACCCATTGATGTGCGATTGCCCCCATGCTCCCTCAGAAAAAATTAACCTACATGCTCGTTCGATCGAATGGATATAAACCGAGGATCACCGGGATGGCAAAGACGGAGCTGATCAGCCCTACCAGCATACGTTCGAGCATGATCGCTCTAACGCATTCCTTGGGTACATTGTAGCTTAACTAATCTTGTCATATACAGATTTGCACATGGATATCGGTTGGTTCAGCACTAGCTTAGATTAATATAATGCATGTATTCGGAAAATACCAAGGTGAACATGGGTGTAGATGCACCCGTGTTTGAATAATGTTTTCGAAATATTTTAAAATTCTGAAAAAAATGTGCGTGCGTACATTTGTAGGTTCTATGTGTGCATCGAAATTTTCGTGGAGGAATGAGTTTTTACTTGACCTGTGTAAAAAAGACAAAACTATGTGCTATATATGTCCTATGTATGTCACAATTTTTATTTTTTTTGTGGAGGAAAATAATAAGAAAAAAATCACGAAACTGTGCCGCGCACATATTTTGGAGAGATGTATGCGTGGAATTTTATTTCAGATTTTTTTTGACATTTTTAAAGACATTTAAATACAGATTTTAAAAACGGGTGCAAATATCCTCATGTTATCCTTATTCACACTTGTATATTCTGCCCTTTCTTTGGGGTGTTTTCTTACTAGCTACCCTCTTTGTTCACAATTATAAGATGTTTTACCTTTTTCTGAAACACATGTATCTATACGCGTTTCAGTGTGTAAATTTACTAATTTTGCTCCGAATATAGTCTACATTAAAATATCTAAAACATCTTATAATTATGAACGGAGGGATCGATCGAGTACCTGTTAGGGAGAACTCTATCCGCGCTTATGTGATATATATATATATATATATATATATATATATATATATATATATATATATATATATCAGCTATTCTAGTTGTAGAATAACTATTCTACAACACTTTTGAACTTCACGCGTCACAACTGTGGACTCCACATGCTGTAAATGTGAACTTCCTGACGGAACACACTGATTCTCCACATTCGCCGGAAAATTTTCTAGTGCGATTTTTGATCCGCTTATCGGAATGATGCATATGATATACCGTTGGATAGCTATCGAAATTACGAAACTTTTTCATGTTCACAGGTTTTCGAAATTAGTTACGGTTTTTAAAGAATTTCATATATACGAACACTTTTTTCGCGACTATACAGTATTTTGGTCGCCATTTGCAAACCGTTAATCGGATTGACGCAAATGATACGCCGTTGGAAAGCTATGAAAAATCCGCAACTTTGTTATCTCACGCATTTTTTCGAAATTCCTTACGGTTTAAGAGCAGTTTTAAATTTACATAATAATGTTGTTCTGGAATTCTCGTTTTCTCTGGACTTCCAAAGAATTCGAAGTGAACTTCACCCGTCACATAAGTGAACTTCACAGAATTTTAGCAAATGAACATCTCGGCTGACCATAATTTTCCTGAACTTCGCTCGTCACATAAGTGAACTTCATAGAATTTTCAATGCCGCTAGTTATGTTCAGGTTGAACTTCTGCGTGATATAGAGTGAACTTTTCACAGAAGTAAACTTCACAGAAAATCACGAATAAACTTCTCGTGTGACACAATTTTTTCTGAACTTCGTCCGTCGTGCAAGTGAACTTCGACTTTTTTCCTAATGAACTTCAAAATATTCTTTTGTATACAGTGAACTTCAAAATATTCTTCAAATGAACTTCATTTTTACAGTAAAGTGAACCGCTTTTTTACTTGTGAATAAATTTGGTTTTTTATGAATAAAACAATGAACCTTGGTGATGGACGGTCTGAACTTCTAATTTTGAGCTTCCGTAATTTTAAAACTTAACTTTTTTGACGAGTCAAAATGAACTATTTTGCGGTCAAAACTGAACTTCAGATTTGTTCAAAGTGAACTTCAAAGTCACACCTATTTTTATTTTTGTGTTCTAAACTTGTTGCAATAATCTTTTTTCAAAGAGGCGCTACTCGCACTTGTCGATGTTGATCTTCCACAGCAGTTTGCACCAATAGCTTGCTCAAGCGGAGCCCCTGTGAGGTTCAGAGCTGTAAAAATTGTGGTCCACGTCGCTGGACTATGAGGTTCAGAGCTACACTGTTGGGACTTTCATAGTCAAGTGGACGCAGATGGCTACCAGTGGACCGCGACATCTCGTCGTCGACCAAATCGCCGTGCCCCACGACGACGCTCGGAGGAAGACGTGGAGTTCACTGTCGATGGTGCCTAGGGCGGCGTGGTCGGGTGCCTCACGGGGCGCAGGCGAGGCGGCGCAGGTGGGGGCTCTCTCGTGCAGCGGGCGGACGAAGCTCGGGGCCCTCCCAGGGCAGCGCGCGGCGGAGGTCGGGGCTCTCCCAGGTCGGCGCACGACGGAGGTCGGGGCCATCCCGCCGGAGGGGAACGCGACGCCAATTTGGTGGAGGTGGATGGCCGGGGTCAGCCTGCGTCGACGGAGGTAGCAGGCCGGGGTCGAGGCGCGCCGACGGAGGAAGCATGTCGGAGGCGGGCGCGCCGACGGAAAGGGGTCATGTCGGCCGGGGGCGGCGCGCGGTGGGAGCTCCGGGAGGTGGCGCGCCGTGGGAGCTCCGGTGGGCGGCGCGCGGAGCTCCAGGGGCGACGCGCAGATAGTGGTGGTTGGGGACGAGGGCAGCGTGCGGGTAGGTGGAGGTTGGGGACGAGGGCAGCGTGCGGGTAGGTCGGGGGTGGGGTTGACCGGTTCGGTTTTAGTTGGTTTCTTATGGGGTGGGGGTTGTAGAATAGGTATTCTACAATCTCTTAAAGGGGTTGTAGAATAGTCCTGCTATATATATATATATATATATATATATATATATATATATATATATATATATATATATATATATATATATATAACTCAGCTAAAAAGGAACCTATTCCTGTTTAAGCTAAACAGGAACTTTCTGAACTTTCTCGTGAGTGCTAAGTGAACCTTCTCAGCCTAGAGATGTGAACTTTCACGCGGAACAAACGGTTCCCCTGTTTTCGCGGAGGAAGTTTTTAACGTGAATTTTGAACCCCTTTTCCGAATGACGCATGGAATATACCGTTGGATAGGTACTGAAATTGCGCAACTTTTTCGTCATTACAGGTTTTTCAAATTCGTTACGGTTTTAAAACAATTTTAAATATACGAAACGTAGTTTTCCTGAACTTTTCCGTTTTTGCACCGTATTTCGGTCGCCATTTTCAAACCATTCATCGGATTGATGCATACGATATACCGTTGGAAAGCTACGGAAAATGCGCAACTTTTCTATTTCTAGACATTTTTCGATATTCATCGCGGATTAAGAGTAGATTTGAAAATACAAGATATGGTTTTCTGAACTTTAATTTTGGGCGGACAGTAATTTGGCAATTAGTTTCAAACCGCTTATCGGAATTTAACAAATGATATGCCGTTGGAAAGGTATTGAAAAGCCGCAACTTTTTTGTTTTAATCATTTTTCCAAATTCCATACGATATGAGACTAATTTTTAATTTACCAAAAACGTCAAAACATCTTATCACGGGAAAGATTTTGAAATTGACATCGTTTTGAGGCTCGAGTAGAGGGTGGTGGCAACTAGGGCCAAATTAGACTCACCTAGTTGCTAATTGCATGCGGAGGTGGTTGATTTGGAAAAATAAAACTTGTAGGGATGATTTTTATGTGTAAAATTTCCGCCCCGGTAAAAATAGAGAAGTGAACTGTTTTTGAATATGGCCGTGAACTTTCTTTTTTATATGTAGTGAACTTTCAACCGCAGTGTATATTTTTCGCAATTGCACATGAACTTTTTTTCTGCTAAGTGAACCTTCTCGCGCATGACATGTGAACTTTCAGATGGAACATAAAGTGAACTTTTTTTGAGATGAACTTTTTTTTGCAATTGCACATGAACTTTTTTTCTGTACCAAGTGAACCTTCTCGCGCATGACATGTGAACCTTCGGACGGAACATGAACTTTTTTTCGCAATTGCAAATGAACTTTTTTTCTGTACCAAGTGAACCTTCTCGCGCATGACATGTGAACCTTCAGACGAAATATGAACTTTTTTCCTGAACATTTTTTTCGGAACGAGGTGAACTTTCTGAACTTCCTCGCGACTGCTATCTGAACCTTCTCGCGCATGACATGTGAACCTTCAGACGGAACATGAAGTGAACTTTTTACGTGAACATTTTTTCGGAACGAGGTGAACTTTTTTCGCAACTGCACGTGAACTTTTTGTCTGTACCAAGTGAACTTTAAAAAAAAACCAAGTAAACTTTTGTTTAAACTTTATAAACCTTCGAGTAAAAAAACAGTTCACATTTTTTCAAATCCAATGTAAGAAAATAAAAGTTCACATTTGTTCACAGTTGATGAAGTGAACTACAAAAAATATCCGTGAACTTTAAAATTTTATCAAGCGAACCTTCGTTTGAGCTTTTACGAATCTCAAGTAAAAATAGAATTGTTTCTCACCGAAATACAAAGTTCTACCTCTCACTGGAATTGTTAGCTCGTGCCTGTACCAAGTGAACCTTAATTTAACTATATGATCCTCTGAGTACACAAATTGACACGCGAGCTGCCTGACCGTGAGATTGGCAGTGGCTAGGCGAGCAGCAGAAAAATAGACAAATAGCGCGGGGGAACCAGCAGCTTCTGTGCCCTCGTCCGCGTGGTGGACTCCATACCCAGTGTCTAAGGAAATGGTGTTGAGGCGAACAAGAAGCAGTTTATCTAAACTGGTAGTGATTCAAAACTGAAATATGCAGTTAGCTCTGAACTTGGGGGCAGTTCTGAACCCAAATAACAGCAGTTCTACGCGCTGGACTCCAAAACGGGAGGCACTGCTGCCATGTGATGATTGAACAGGGACAAGGAGCGAGACAATAGCCAGGGACTCGCGTGTGCCTGCTCGCAGCAGAGACCAGGGGTATCGCACGCCGTGAACTTCAACAGATGAGGACAGCAGACTGTGGCATCAGCGTGCGTGAAGCCCCGCGTGCTAAGGACCTGGGGAAGCTGAGGCCGCCCGGAAGTGTCGTCATGGAAGTGACGAGCAGATGAACGACGCTGTGAGCAGGGGACGGAGTGGAGCTTGCCGGCGGCCAGCAGGTGGAGGGGCCCCGCCGGGTAGGAGGTGGCCGGGGACGGACCACGCCGCGCAGGAGGTGGAGGGAGCCGCGCCAGGCCGGGGGTGGGCGGGGTCGCACCGGGCAGGAGGTGGACGGGAATCACGCCGGCAAGAGGTGGCCGCGCGCCGACGCGAGGTGGAGCGAGGGCTTCGGCGGCACGGGAGGTGGAGAGAGGGCGGCGGCGTCGCGCGAAGTGGAGGACGCCGGGGCGGCGCGAGGCGGGAGGTCGTCGGGCGGCCAGGGCAGCGTCGCGGGGCCCCGGCCAGGGAAGCGGCGGCGTGGGATCACGGCGTGGGTCCGGTGGCGCAGGAGGTGGGGGTAGGAGGTGGTTCGGTAGGGAGCCATCGTGCAGAGTGGGAGGTAGGAGACGAGGGTGTGGGGTGCGGTTGGTTCGGTTCAGTTTCTACGGGTCGGGTCAAAACATCAATGGTTCCTGTTTAAGCTAAATAGGAATCTCTTAAGGCAGATTCCTATTTAGTCCTGCCCTATATATATATATATATAGAAACCCTATTTGACACCCAGGGTACAGAATAACTTATTTTGCACCCACCATTTTTTTACATTGTTACATATGTAAATATTTACGTCATGTTGACCCACAATAGAAAAAACCGACATAAAAAATGAGTTAGAATGACGTAAAAGTCATAAAAACAACATATAGTTGGCCAGATTTATAGAAATCAAATTACGTAATTAAATTAAACCAAACCAATGCGCTTGTAACGTGCAGTGCAGTTGACTACAGCTAGCTAAGCCTAATCGATGACAAGATCGAGAAAGATTTTCTCCTGCAAACATCACTAGTAGAAAATAGCATTTTGTCCCGGTTGGTTTGGGCCATTGGTCCCGGTTCCCCAACCGGGACAATTCAATCGGGACGAATGCTCGTCCCGGTTGGGACACCAACCGGGACGAATGGGGGGGGCATGTGGCCCGGCCACAGGCAGCAGGGGCGGAGGCTTTCGTCCCGGTTCGTATTACGAACCGGGACGAAAGCCCCAGGGCTTCCGTCCCGGTTCGTAATACGAACCGGGACTATTGTCCCGTCAGATTTTACTTTTTCCAAAAATTTCAGAAAATTGTTTAAATTTATAAAATAAATAATGATTATTCTATAATTCATAAAAATATGAATAAAATACCAAAATGTTCAGAAAATAAGACCTATTTGATTATGAAAAATGCATGCATGTTTAAAAAACTTAAATTAAATATTTCTTAGAACTACAAAAATGGCACTACTAGTTAAATAAGAGGAACCACTATTACACATCATCGCCACGAATATATATATTACACACATCTCATTCGTCGTCCTACATATATACATCTCTTTTACACTCTCCCTATTTAATTTCAACCTTACAGTAGTATTCTCCTCTCGGATCTAGGACCTCTGCAAGTAAGAATCCGGCAAATTCCTCTTGAATTGCTCGTATGCGATCGTGTGGTAGAAGGCCATCCCGCAACCGTTCGATCTAATTAAAAAAGGGTCAATATATATGAATGAAAGTAAACAGAATTGATGGCAATAAACTAAAATTATGAATATTGCATACGCACTTTAAGTTGTTCTAAGATTCTGCCCTTCTCACAGCACGTCTGACGAATGAACTCGCAGACGTAGTATCCACATAAATGATTCCCGCTTCCCTGGCTCAAGCACTTTACGGGAACAGAGTTCGATCAAAAAATGGTAATGGTATTGAACTAGAATCAAAAAGATGCGCGGATCTAGATAGTAGTACTTACATTTATTGGTTGAAATGTAAGCTCCTCCGCCCATTCACCCCTAGCCCTGGCGGTGAATCGTTTCCAAGCCCTGCCCGGCAAAGAAAATGAATAAAGGAGTTATATATTAATTACTTGCTATCAGTAAATGAACGGAAAGTTGCCGATAATGCCATAATGATTGAAATTACCTCTGGAGGCATTCCTGCATGTCCGCTCACTTCTCAAGGGGTTTATGTAAGGAGTCCATGACTTGTACTACTCCTTTGTCAGGCATAATGATTAGCAGAATAAAGTGGAAGCTGCGCACGCATAAGTCATCAATTATACACTTAACATCGAGAAATTAAGTGAAATAAAATATGTAGAATACAGTAACACTTACTTGAAGTTGTAAGGAAATAATATTTCTCTTTTGACTTCGTTGAACCGTAACGCATTTACCAAGTTATTCTCGGTTTGGTCGTAAAAATCAAGGAGACTTTTTTCATGAACGGTATTTGGATCAACGAACCCAATATCATAGATTTGTCCTCTTTTGCATTCGAGAATCTTCATTCTGCATAATTAATATAGTGATAAGTAAGATAATTATAAATGCAATGAACGAGGTGAGCTAGGTAGAGACTTAACTACAGAAATAATACTTACAGACAATAGGCGCTGATGATAGCTTTGTCAAGGGCTTCTTGTTGGTATAACTGAAATAATTCACAAAATTCAATCATTACGTGGTCATCTCCATGCCCGTAATGCTCATTCTTATATCCCACGTAGATCCAATTTTCCCCTTTCTTTGAGGCTGCCATGTACCAACTATGCAATCTTCGCATTTTTGTTGGTAGATCTTTGACATGAGATTTGACGAGAGGATGCCCGTGCCGGTATTGGTATTTTGGAACTATTTCTTCGTGGAATTGTAATTGGTCTAAGTACTGAGCAATAGACAAGCCGTGAGCAGCGGCTGCTTCTCCGTACATTGCAACAAACTCAGGATCGATGCCGACCGCAGGTTTGCTCGACCCCACCTTGGTATCGGAAAACACTTTGAGCGGGGGGCACGATTGTTTTTGCTGTTCTCCTAGCTGGGGAACTGTCTTCCGGCTTGCACTAATACTCTTCGACCGCTGTTTATTTGCCCGAACCGACTTGAGAATAGAGCGGTCATAGTCTGGTGTCAGCTTTGGCGGGGGTTGGGCTAGATTTTTCAGCATTTTCACGACAGCGGCATGTTCTTCTGGGGTGTCGGGGAACTCTGTTGCTTTCGCCTTCTTTGCCTTCAAGTTAGCAAACCACTTATCCGTTTCCCCTTTTGCGATCGCCTTATTTTCCTCCACCGTATAGTCATAAGGTCTCTTGGCAAGATTCTTATGAGGTACTTTTGGGAGGGGTGACCTTGAACGTTCGGTGATCGGTTTTTATCAAACCCCAGAGTACCCACACGTGGCGCCGGAGAAGACTTACGCGGCGGCGGAGACGACTGACGCGGCGGCGAAGACGGCTGCTCTGGAGACTGGTGAGGCGGCGGAGACGGCGCCTGAGGCGGCGGCGGTGGAGAGTGGTGAGGCGGCGGAGACGGCGCCTGAGGCGGTGGAGAGTGGTGAGGCGGCGACGGTGGAGAGTGGTGAGGCGGCGGAGGCGGTGGAGAGTGGTGAGGCGGCGGAGGCGGTGGAGAGTGGTGAGGCGGCGGAGGCAGCCAGTTTGGAAGCACGATGAATTCCTTTGGCCATAGAATAGTCCCTTTCTTGGCTTCTCCAAGTTCAACCACCTCCCCATCTTCACCTGCAGGGTGTTCCAGCTTCAGCTCCTCAAATCCTTTACTAACTTCATCGACCCCGACAATAGCGTAGCCATGAGGAACCGGGGAGCAATGGAAAGTTGGTGTAGGTCCAATTGGTACGGCATAGCCGACCGCCACCTTCATGGTTATGTTGAACACTTTCACATGTAGCTCACAAGGTGTGCTCTCCGTGATATCATCCACTGGATAGCGACGAAGAGCATCCGTCGTCAGTGCATCATCATCACGTGCCGGGACCATGCTCGAAGCCACGCTGCTTTTCCGATATGATGGGTCGGTAGCATCGACTGCAGCTTCTACAACGTGCTGCTGAGATAGGCCGGCAGTGCCTTGCTGGCTAAGTTCGTTAATTTGATCCTGCTGCCGCTTCATTTGATCCTGCTGCCGCTTAATTGTTTCTTCTATATTACGCAGCCGGTCTGCAGCAGCGATTGCTTCCCTTGCCTCCCTTTCCTTTCTCCTCTGATGACTTTTATCGGGAAATATTTTCCTTTCCACGGGAAACCCATGTTTCCACGGCATGGAGCCTTTGGTGCCTCTTGTTCGTCCCTCATGTTCTTTATTCCCAATGGCGCGTGAAAGCTCGTCATCCTCTCTATCGGGACGGAACCGTCCCTCTTCAACATCCTTGTATGCTTTCCTAATTTCTTCGATGGGTAGTAGGGGATTATCCTTGTGTCTTCTGGTATATATGCACTTTCCTTCTGCGTCCAATGTGCCCCCATGCCCGTAAAACCAATTTCTTGTCCGTTCGGTCCATCCTTCTTTTATAGGCTCTGGAACGATCCCTTTAGCCAGCAGGTCGGCCTCAAGTTTGTCCCACTTAGGCATGGAACAGGCGTAGCCAGCAGCCCCCATAGTATGGTGGTACTTCTTTTTAGCAGCATTTGCCTTGTTTACTGCAGACTTTAACTGAGCTTCCTCTGATTTCTTGTAATTCACAAAATCTTCCCAGTAGTCTCTTATCTTCTCATACCCGTGATCGAAATCCGGAGTTTTTATCTTTCAAGATGAAGTCGGTGTACAATCTATTCTTAAATTTGTTGAATAGCTCGGCCATCTTCTTAAGAGCCCACGCCTTGACTTTATCTACTAGAGCTTTTTTTCGGGCATCCATCTCCTCCTCATCTGGCTCCCCCTCCTCTGGATCCACCTCTGGCAACGGCAATGTGAAATTAACCATGACCTTTTGAAAAAGGCGACTTTTGCCTTCGGGGCCGATATAGCTAACTTTAGGATCCCTTGGCTTATTCCATTCTCGGATGGTGATCGGGACGTAGTCCCTAACAATAACACCGCATTGCTTCACAAATTTTTGTCTAACATCAATTGGAGCAATGGGTTCGCCGTCTGCACCGACTTCTTCGATCCTGTAGCGGACATTGTCCTGCAACTTTTTGGTTGGGCCTCGTTTCGTCCTCACAGAGGATTTGCTCGATCCGGATGGCTAAAAGAAGAAAGACTGTTAATATGTGTATATGGACACTGAGGCTAAATTAATTAATATAAATATATATATGCACCTCGTCGGAGTTTGTAATAATCAATGTTGCACCGGAGCCGCCGGCTTCTGCCTTGTCGGCTTCTCCCTCATCGGAGATGCCGAGTTCGGCCTCTTTCCAGGCGTTGAGAGACTCATCCCCCTCACCGGAGTCATTCAGAAAAGTGACTTGTTTCATCATCGCCGCAGATTATATCCTCGAGGATATTTTCCTCAATTTCATCTCTGCCGTTCCATAGTTTCTGCAAAATACGAAAGTATTTTCGGAGCCGTCTCTGCCGTGTCGTTCAGAAAACTTGTAGGGATAGAATGGTACTACAAGGAAAGGCGCGCGTTGCTGCGCCTGTTGTTGCTAAGCGTCGTCATGGTGATACATTTTTATGAACATGTGTGATTTATGCTCATCGTCGCACTTAGGTGACTAAATCGTCGATGACCTAGCTCATCGATTTCATCCCCCGCAACACGGTAAAAATGTCGCGGTAAATCACTCCTCACAAAAATGAAACACTTAGCACATTCATGGTTTGTCGAGTTTTGACTGAAATTTACATCACAAAATAAAAATCAACATCGCTACATCACTGAAATTTGCACTAGCTAAATATTACATATGCGAGGATGATCCACTAAATAAAAATCATCACAGATCAATAAAGTAAAATTGCTAAACTAGAATTGCTAATTATACTAAAATTGCTAAACTAAAATTGAAAATGGCAAACTAGAATTGGTAAACTAAAATTGCTAAAGTAAAATTGCTAATTAAACTAAAATTGCAAAAGTAAAATTGCTAATTATACTAAAATTGCTAAACTAAAGTTGCTAATTAAACTAAAATTGCTAAAGTAAAATAGATAATTAAACTAAAATTTCTGAAAACCTAACAATGCTAACATTTGCTAAATTGCAATGCCCTAAAAAATACAAANAGAGCCGAGTCGTGATAACGCATCAGCGGCCTCGTTCTGCGCCTGTCAATATGCTCCACTTGATAACCAGAAAAGAACCCGGCTATCTGTTCGACTGCTCTTCTATAAGCCGCCATGTTGCATCCTTCGAGTCCCAAGTTCCAGACACTTGTTGAGCGACGAGATCCGAGTCTCCAAAGCACCTGATACGCTTGACGTTCATCTCCTTGGCCAAACGCAGGCCATGCAGCAAAGCCTCATACTCTGCCATGTTGTTGGTACAATCAAAGTGTAACTGAAGGACGTATGCTAACTTATCTCCCTTAGGCGATGTTAACACCACGCCGGCTCCTGAGCCCTCTAACTGGCTGCACCCGTCAAAGTGCATTGTCCAATACTTGGTGCAAGGGATACTTGGTGAAGATGTAAAATCTGTCCAATCATTGACAAAATCAACCAAAGCTTGAGATTTGATCGCTGTCCTTGGCTCATATGTGATGTGATAAGGACCCAACTCAATTGCCCACTTGGCGACTCGCCCTGTTGCCTCTCTGTTGCGTATAATATCTGCCAGCGGTGCTGAACTCACCACCTTAATTGGATGCTCTTGGAAATAATGCTTGAGTTTTCTACTTGCAAGAAAAACTCCGTAGACCAACTTCTGCCACTGTGGGTACCTTTGCTTTGACTCTGTGAGGACTTCACTGATGTAGTAGACAGGTCTCTGCACTGGGTACTCCTTTCCTTCCTCTGCACGCTCCACAACTACTACTACTGCACTGACAACTCTCTCGTTGGCAGCTACATATAATAACATGGGCTCCTTATCTGTAGGAGCTGCAAGCACTGGTGCTGTTGACAAAGTTTTCTTCACTCCTCAAAAGCACGGTCAGCTTTCTTCCTCCCATAGGAATTTGTCTGACTTCTTCAGGATTCGGTAGAGAGGACCCGCCTTCTCCCCGAGTCTTGAAATAAACCTGCTTAGAGCTGCCACACATCCAGTGAGCTTTTGAACGTCCTTCAACAAGTCGGCTTCTGCAAGTTATGGATAGCCTTGATTTTCTCTGGATTTGCCTCAATGCCTCTCTCTGAAACGATGAAGCCTAGGAGTTTGCTAGCAGGGACTCCAAAAACACACTTGGTCGGGTTGAGCTTCATCTTGTACTTGCGTAGGTTTTCAAACGTTTCTGTCAGGTCTGCTATCAGAGAGTCGGCTTTCTGAGACTTGACAACTACATCATCCACATAAGCATGAATATTCCTTCCAATCTGTTTTTTGAAACAATTCTGAATACATCTCTGGTATGTAGCTCCTGCGTTCTTGAGTCCAAAGGGCATTGTTTGTGTAACAAAATGCCCCAAAGGGCGTGATGAAGGACGTCTTCAGCTCATCCTCTATGTTGAGTCTGATCTGATGGTACCCTGAGTATGCATCCAAGAAACAAAGCAACTCTGACCCTGCTGTGGAGTCAATGATCTGGTCTATGCGAGGTAGTGCAAACGGGTCCTTAGGGCAATGCTTGTTTAGGCCCGTGAAGTCGATGCACATCCGCAACTCTCCTGTCTTCTTTGGTACCAACACTGGATTGGCCACCCACTCTGGGTGAAAGACCTCCTTGATGAACTCGGCTGCGAGGAGCCGAGCCACCTCTTCTCCTATAGCTTTCCTCCTGTCATCATGAAACTTGCGCAGACCCTGCTTAACTGGTCTTGCATTAGGATTAACATGTAAGCTGTGCTCGGCGAGTTCTCTCGGGACTCCTGGCATGTCAGATGGCTTCCATGCAAAGACGTCCCGGTTCTCACGGATGAACTCGACGAGCGCGCTTTCCTATTTATCAGAGAGGTGCGCCCCAATAGTGAACTGCTTGGAAGAGTCACCAGGGGTAAAGTCGACTTGCTTTGTGTCCTGAGCTGACTTGAATTTCATCTTCTCCTCTGTGGCCGGCTTTTTAAGGACCGAGTTGTCCTCCGGGTCCACGTTTGCCTTGTAAAACTTTAGCTCCTCTTGAGCACAAGCTGTCTCAGCCATAGCTGCATCACCTAACTCACACTCCAATGCCATCTGTCTGCTGCCATTAACTGTAATGACTCCTGCTGGACCTGGCATCTTGAGCTTCAAGTACATATAACATGGCCTGGCCATAACTTAAAATATGCAGGTCGACCAAAAAGAGCATGATATGGGCTCTTAAGGTCCACTACCTCAAAGGGCATAATCTCTGAACGAAAATTCTCCACTGTGCCAAAGCAACCTCAAGATAAATCTTACCAATGGGCTTGGCCGACTTCCCTGGTACTATCCCATGGAACACTCTCTGTTGGAATTAGCTGTCTATCTTGCAGCTGCATCCTCTTGAATGTGTCATAATATAAGATGTTGATATTGCTTCCACCATCCATAAGAACTTTGTTTAATGTATAGCCCCCAACTTGAGGTGCTACCACCAAGGCTAACTGCCCTGGCTCGTCGACTCTTGGAGGATGATCTGCCCGACTCCATGTGATGGTTTGCTCTGACCACCTGAGCCACTGTGGAAGGGCCGGCTCTACTGCATTAACTGCTCTGACTTTCAACTTCTTGGAACGCTTGGACGTACTAGTTGTGAAGACATGGTAGCTGCCACGACTCGGGTTGTGCTGCCGAGTTGTGACATAATACTGACCATTGCCATCATTGAGCTGCTTCGGGTTCTGCTGGAACCCGCCCTGCTGGTGACCTCCTCCTTGAGGTTGGTTTGGGTTATTGCCGGCTCCTCCACCGTTATTGCCGGGTCCTCCGGCTCCATTGTTTCCTCTATATCCACCATTGTTGTTACCTCCTCCTGGCCCTTGGAACCTGGCGCGCTGCAAATCTACACACTGTCCAGCAGGGTATGACCGCATCTACCGTTCTTAGCATGTTTAGGGCAGGGAATCCTCAAGACCTCCTCGTGCTTGGAGTGCGGCCTTGGTATCCACCAGAATTATTGTCCTTGCGTCTGACTCCAGTGTTTGTGTTGGCCACTAGGTCAGAGTTGTCTCCATATGGCCTCTTGCCACCACCTTGATTCTGGCTCTGATTCTGGTTCTGATTCTGACCATTGCCACCTTGTCCTTTAGTTCCTTCCTCCTGATCCTTTGTTTTGTCTGTGGCAGCGTGCTTATTAGCACCTGCCATGATCTCACCAATCGTAAGGGGAATACCTTGATTCAGGCTCTCCTTCATACGACCTAGCTTCCAACTCAAGGGATTGTAACTGCAATTTCTCTCCATCGCCATTAACACTGAAACTGGTGGGAGTCCTTGTGAGGAGTTAATGATCTCTGAGACTCGCTTCATCCAGTGCCTTGCTGACTCGCCCTTCCTCTGGACACACCGCTCCAGGTCCTCAATGGTGCTGAGTTTCTTGCATGTGCCTTGGAAATTCTGAATAAAAGCCGCCTTCAATTGCTCCCAAGAGTTGATTGACCTGGGAGGCAAGTTGCGCATCCAAACCTTGGCTGCTCCCTCCATCATAAGATACATGAATTTGGCACACAGATTACCTGTGGCATTGCGAATACTCATCGCCATCTCGTATGTACCCAACCAAGAGGTCGGATCCATGTTGGGCTCATAATTTGGAACCTTACGCGGCTCCTTGAAACTGCTGGGGAAGGACTCGGACCTGATGGCGTCAGACAGGCACTCTGGTCCTGTTAATGCTGGGGAAGCACCAGGGGAAGTCACCTCCTCGTGCACCCGGGTTGGCTGAGGCGGGTTAACTGCACCCACTAACGCTCTGTCCCTCTCTGCCTCCCGAGCTCTTGCTGCTTCTCTCTCTCGTCGTTGCCTTGCTTCATCAACCACTAGCTGAGCTTGTGAAGCAGTTGGTATATTTGCACGATTCCTCACTAGTTCACGACGCCTTGCACTCGTAGAGTTTGCCGGGTTGGACTCGCCGTGCCGACTCCTCGTACCTGAGTTAAAGGGTGTTGAATGTAGTCTACTTGCATCTGGAAAAGTTGGATACAAAGCTTGCTGAGTCAAAGCTGTTTTCAGTAACTCGATAGCCTCGCGAGTCTCCTGTCCTGCTGGTCCCTCTGGTACCACAATATTCTCCAACCTCAGAGTCGCCGCATGAACGTTGTCCATAGGATTAGAATAATGTCCCTCTGGAGTATGAAATCTGTTAGGCTGTGACCCTAAGCCACCAGATGCTCCTCCTCCGACTCCTCCTTCAGGCGGTGGTCCGTTGGTACGGCTGCCTCCCGGTCCTTCTGGGGGTGGTGGTGGTGGTGGTGGTGGTCCTCCGGCTCCTCCTGCGGCGCCTCCTGCTGCCGCTGAGCCTCCTAGTCCGGCTCCTCTGCCTGGACCATTGGGTGTGGTGAATAGATTGGTTGGATTGATGTGTACTCCATCATGCAAGCGACTCCTGGCTCTGCGGTGTTGAATTGAAGTAAGCTCCTCGCGGCGCCTCCGCACGACCTGAGCTTCATCTTGGACTCGGGCCTGCTCTGCAGCTAGTCTACGGTTTGCCTCTGTAATATCAGCTAGTTGCTTCTCCAACGCAGCACGAGCGTTGGTTAACTCGGCCGCCCTCTCTGCGGCATTACTTGCATTGATTTCCTTTGTCAACAGAGTCGGGTCAAACTGGTTCCCGGTGTTTCCAGACATGTAAACTCCCACAACACGAGCGCGTACTGGCGACTCCTCATAATCCTCTTCCTCTATCCCATACCCAAGCCGATCTTCAAACAAGGGTAGGATAGACTCTGAATCTGCATCGTAATCTGAATCTGACTCTTGAAGCATCTCTGGTTCCTCAGCTAGGGGTTCCTCGGACTCGGCGATGATGCCGACCTCTGAAGTTCCGACCGACTCCTCGCCGTCGGACTCGACGATAACAGTTGGCTCTGGTACCGACTCCGCCGAGTTCGCGCGAAGACCCGACGCGCACACCATCCCGACGAACACGTTGATTCCTCCAAAGACAAGCTGGTATCCTTCGTCGACTTCGTTCATCTCCGAAGTCCAGCCTGAGTCATCGATCTCTGTTTCTCCATGCTCATCAGTGTAGACCCGCCCGATGGCGAGTTTCTCCATAGCCCGACGAGCAGCTCCAACGATCTCAACTCCTTTTGTCACCATAGGCCCC
This sequence comes from Puccinellia tenuiflora, assembly GCA_012064385.1. Taxonomy (NCBI): domain Eukaryota; kingdom Viridiplantae; phylum Streptophyta; class Magnoliopsida; order Poales; family Poaceae; genus Puccinellia; species Puccinellia tenuiflora. The sequence goes on along the minus strand of QRDG01000165.1, from coordinate 923,297 downwards.
ACGGTGGGCGCCAACTGTCGTGGGGTTGTCACGGCAAGTTCTTCCTCCGGGAAGATGAGTTCTGGGGCCATTGGTGATTGAAGTACGTGGGAACGATTAATCTCGTCGGGGAACAAGGATTTACCCAGGTTCGGCCCCTCTGATTAGAGGTAAAGACCTACTTCCTGCTTCTATGTTATTGCTCTTGATTGTATCTCGATTACAAGGACCCGGCTCCTACAACTCAGGAGCCGGCGACTTCTCTCTGGTGGCTAGGGTTTCTCTCTACTGGTTGAAGCTTAGCTTACTACGATCCAGGACCCTGCTTATAAAGGCTGCCGGGTCTCTGGAATTACAGGCTACACCGAGTCATACTAGAACACGGAGTCCTACTCTACGTCTTGGTCTTCCAAGTTTAGGCTCCGGGTTGTACTTGGACTCCATCTTTGGACGTGTCCCCTTCTCCACACGGGCCTTGGTCGGCTTGTCTCCAGCCCAGCCCATGTGACTTGTCTCGTGACTCGGCATTGGCCTTCTTGGTCTTGGCGGGTCTACTTTCCGGGTCCATGGGCCTACCTATAAAGTATCCCCCCATCACATACATAAAAAGTTTTTGAGAACACTCATGCATTTGACATGATCTCTATGATCGCTTCTTCGGCCATAACCATGGAGTTTCTTCATTATGTAACGGGATGCTTGGGTCAGTTTTCACTGTGAATGGCGGAATTTCATCAAACTTATTATAGTCTGCTGACATGTCTGTCTTGTCCTCGACTCCCACGATGTTTCTTTTTCCTGAAAGAACTATGTGACGCTTTGGCTCATCGTGTGCTGTATTTCTTTCCTTATCTTTTCTTTTTTTCGGTCTGGAGCTCATGTCCTTCACATAGAAAACCTGAGCCACATCATTGGGTAGGACGAATGGTTCATCTCTGTATGCAAGATTCTTGAGATCCACTGTTGTCATTCCATACAGCTGGTCTACCTTTACCCCTTCTCCATTCATGTTGACCCAACTGCACCGAAACAAAGGGACCTTAAAAGTAGGTCCATAGTCAAGTTCCCATATCTCCTCTATGTAACCATAGTATGTGTCCTTTTGTCCATTCTCGTCTGTTGCATCAAAGCGAACACCACTGTTTTGGTTGGTACTCTTTTTATCTTGGGCAATCGTGTAAAATGTATTCCCATTTATCTCGTACCCTTGGAAAGTCAATACAGTCGAAGATGGTGACGCGGCCAATAAGTAGAGTTGATCTCCAACATCGGTGTCATTCATGAGATGTAATCGCAACCAACTGCCGAAAGTCTCCATGTGTTTTTGTTTAATCCAGGAGTCAGGCTTCCCTGGGTTTTTCGAGCGTACACTATTCTTGTGTACCTCGATATACGGAGCCACGAAGGTGGAACTTTGTAGAACTGTGTAGTGTGCTTGAGTGAAAGAATGCCCGTCCCTACATATCATTGCTTTCTTTCCTAGCGTGCCTTTTCCACTAAGTCTCCCCTCATGCCGCGATTCAGGAAGACCAATCGACTTAATGTCAGGAATAAAGTCAACACAAAACTCAATGACCTCCTCTGTTCCATAGCCTTTGGATATGCTTCCTTCTGGCCTAGCACGGTTATGAACATATTTCTTCAAGACTCCCATGAACCTCTCGAAAGGGAACATATTGTGTAGAAATACAGGACCAAGAATTGCAATCTCGTCGACTAGGTGAACCAGGAGATGCGTCATAATATTGAAAAATGATGGGGGGAACACCAACTCAAAACTAACAAGACATTGGGCCACATCCTTCTGTAACCTTGTCAGACTTTCTGGATCGATTACCTTCTGAGATATTGCATTGAGAAATGCACATAACTTCACAATGGGTACTCGAACATTTTCCTATAGAAGCCCCCTCAATGCAATCGGAAGCAACTGCGTCATAATCACGTGGCAATCATGAGACTTCAGGTTTTGGAATTTTTTATCTGCCATATTTATTATTCCCTTTATATTTGACGAGAAGCCAGCCGGGACCTTGATACTGCTCAGGCACTCAAAAAATATTTCCTTCTCTGCTTTCGTAAGAGCGTAGCTGCTTAAGTAATGACGCCCTTTATCTGTATGCTTGTTGTTTGGGTCTTTCATACGCTGCTGGTCCTCCCTTGCTTCCGGTGTATCTTTTGTCTTCCCATACACGCCGAGGAAGCCTAGCAGGTTTACGCAAATATTCTTTGTCACGTGCATCACGTCGATTGAAGACCGGACCTCTAGGACTTTCCAATAGGGTAGCTCCCAAAATATAGATTTCTTCTTCCACATGGGCGCGTGTCCGGTAGCGACGTCTTTCGGAACAGAATGACCACCAGGACCCTTTCCAAAGATTACTTCTATGTCCTTGACCATACCAAATATAACATCACCATCAGGGAGCTTAGGCTTCTTCCGGTGATCTGCCTCACCATTGAAATGCTTGCCTTTCTTTCTTACGGGGTGACTGCCTGAAAGAAATTGACGACACCCCAGGTACACGACCTTCTTACATTTTTCCAAATATGTACCTTTAGTCTTATCTAAACAGTGCGTGCATGCGTTGTATCCCTTGTTTGACTGTCCTGAAATGTTACTAAGAGCAGGCCAATCATTGATGGTTACGAACAGCAATGCTCGTAGGTCAAATTCCATCTGTTTGTGCTCATCCCACACACGTACACCTGGTATGGCCCACAACTGCAAAAGTTCATCAACTAATGGCCTTAGGTACACATCAATGTCGTTGCCGGGTTGCTTCGGGCCTTGGATGAGAACTGGCATCATAATGAACTTCCGCTTCATGCACAACCAAGGAGGAAGGTTGTAGATACATAGAGTCACGGGCCAGGTGCTGTGACTGCAGCTCTGCTCCCCAAAAGGATTCATGCCGTCTGTACTTAGACCAAACCATAAGTTCCTTGCTTCACCTGCAAAGTCCGGGAACTCTCTCTCGATTTTTCTCCATTGAGACCCATCGGCGGGGTGTCTCAACTTCCCGTCTTTCTTACGCTCTTCTTTGTGCCATCGCAACAACATGGCATGCTCTTTGTTTCTGAACAGACGTTTCAACCGTGGTATTATAGGAGCATACCACATAACCTTAGCAGGAATCTTCTTCCTGACGGGCTCGTCATCGCCCTCAACATCACCAGGATCATCTTGTCTGATCTTGTATCGCAGTGCATTGCATACCGGACATGCATCCAAATTCTCATACTCCTCACCGCGGTAAAGGATGCAGTCATTGATGCATGCATGTATCTTCTGCACATCTAATCCTAGAGGGCAGATAGCCTTCTTTGCTTCGTACGTAGTCTCGGGCAGTTCGTTATCCTTTGGAAGCTTCGGCTTCATTATTTTCAGTAACTTTTCAAATCCCTTGTCAGATAAACCAGTCTCTGCCTTCCATTTCAGCAATTCCAGTGTGGTACCGAGCTTTGTGCTGCCATCTTCGCAATTTGGGTACAACAACTTTTTGTGATCCTCTAGCATGGCCTCCAAGTTCAGCTTCTCCTTTTCCGTATCGCATTCTCGTTGTACATCGGAAATGACCCGACCAAGACCATCAGCATGCTCATCTGGCGTCCGTTGTTCTTCACCACCTTCTTCTTCATTGTCTTCCATCGCAGTATCACCGTATTCTTAAGAAAACATACGATAGTTCTCATCATCATTTTCTTCTTCATCGTCTTCCATCATAACCCCTCTTTCTCCGTGCTTGGTCCAACAATTATAGCTGGGCATGAAACCTCTCCGAAGCAGGTGGCCTTGAATGGTTCTCGACGAAGAGTGCTCCTTAACGTTCCGATAGTCCACACATGGACAAGGTATAAAACCATCATATTTGTTTGCCTCAGCCACATGGATAAATTTATGCAGGCCTGTAATAAAATCAGAACTGCGTCGGTCGCCGTACATCCATCGCTGCCGTTCATCCATCTGCATATCATATAATTAAGTTTATCAAATACAATTAGAATAACATATTGAATACTGAAATGACCACCGTACATCGACACATGCAATATTTCTGTGTCAATTATAGATGAGAAGGATAAAGTTGCTAACCTCGGTCGAGGATATCATTTTGTGTGAACTTAAGTGTGGCTCGGGCATTTCATCGAACACATCTTGTGCGTGGAAAAGGAAATAAGAACTAGCACCCACTTCCCACCAATACGAGCAAAAAAAATAACAGAGTAGAGAAGAAGACGGGGGTGGGGTTACGTTATATAGGCAGGGGAGGGGCATTCGTCCCGGTTCGTGGCACGAACCGGGACCAAAGCTCGGGCATTCGTCCCGGTTCGTGGCACCAACCGGGACCAAAGCCTCCGCGAAGCTTTGGTCCCGGTTCGTGCCACGAACCGGGACGAATGCCCCCAACCGAACCGGGACCAATGCTCCACGGGCCCCTGGCAGCTCGAACCGGGACCAATGCCAGGCATTGGTCCCGGTTTATCAGTCAACCGGGCCGAATGCAAATTCGGCAGCGTCCGAAAGGGTGTTTTTCTACTAGTGGAGCCTCAGCGGAGGACATTAGTTTAGTTTATTCACCTCGATGATGCATTGTCTAGACACAATCCTGGATGAGCTAATTGGACCAAAATGATAAAGGAACTTATACTAAAATTTTGATGTCCTAATTTTTTAATAAAAATTAACCTGAAGCAACACACAGACATATTTCCTATCCCGTAGTAATAAATATATAAATACATAAATAAATAAATAAATAAATAAATAAATAATAGAGTTTGTTACTAATGACTTTCTTGGCTTTCATGTCGAAACTTTTTATCCAACATGATTTCAATTTTTTCCCGTTGCAACGCACGGGCAAAGTTTCGTCGATCGGTCAGGTATGCGATGCCCGTAGTAGGTACGGGGCGGCCACTTTGATTCGATCTCTAGGCGATACCGAATCTGACTCGTAATCGCATTGTCGAGATCTTCACGGTACGTGCATGACCTAGTTCGATATGAATTTCTACGAGGTAAAGTTGGATCGATCGGTTTGTACCTCCCTCGGACGGGCTGGGCAAGCGTTAAGAATCTTCCAGGGATGTAGCAGAACTTCTCTTCCTATGATACAAATCCTTTTTTTTTGAAATTTAAACCACTATATTAAGCAAGCAAGCCGCCTCATTAAAAACCTTCCAGTCCCCTTAGGTACCCTGGTAAGGAAAAGAGTGTGTAAAAAACTTGTTGCTTTAAGCATCCGCAATAGTTACATCATTTGCCATAGCAGCTCGGATACAAAAGGGGGTTCATCATGCCAAACAGCATGGCTCCCCTCATAAAACTTAGCTAGTTCGTGACCTGCTATGTTTGCCTCTCTAGGGCAATGACAAAAAGTAACACGTGCAAAACTACGACAAAGAAAAGTACATTCTTCATAAATTGCCGTTGCTGCTCCTAGAGAGTTTCCTCCATTTTGCATGGTCTCAATTACCTCCATACAGTCTGATTCGACGACCACTTTGTTGCATCCCACTTGGCCGGCCAAAATTAAGCCATCACGAAGGGCACACGCTTCAGCAATGGCTGCATCTTCAACATGCTGAAAATTCGAGCGCCCTGCAGAAATAAAATTACCAAAGTGGTCCCGAATAATCGCTCCCTTACCTCCTGTTCCAGTGTCCACATCAAAAGCTGCATCAACATTTAATTTTGTAAAGTCCTCTGGAGGTTTCTTCCAGCCATGACGCTGGATCGGTCTGGCACCCATCTTCTTTACTCACTTGTACTTCAGAGCTAAAGCCATGATCGATTGAACTGCTCGTAACGGTTTCTGAATTTGCTCGCCATGAGTTGCCTTCCTCCGTTCCCACCACAGATACCAGGAGCCTATTGCAACAATGTCGCAAGTTCTAATCTCTAATAGGGAAGAGACAACAGTAGTATCTAGCAGCAGAGTCTCCAACATTTGAACACCATCCTGCTCCAACACGGCAGCATTGTCTATCTTGGCTCCCAAGCCTAGACCCACCCAAACCTCCTTTGCACGCAAGCATCTGAAGAGGGCATGTGAAACACTCTCGCAATCAATATTGCACATAGGACATTGACTCGAAATTGGAACATGGCGGTTGGCCAGAACGCCGTAGCATGGAATTGCACCAAGGAGACCTCTCCAACAATGGATCTTCATCTTGGCTGGAGCTTTTAGGTCCCATAGCGCACGCCACACTGGGTTTGTCGAAGAAGAGTCATAAGGCCTTGTTCTTCTAATCAAGTTTCCTGCCATGTTGATAGTCCCATTCAACAAAATAGGCAGATTTAGCTGTGAAAACCCCATTCTTATTATGGTGCTATGATACAAAGTCCTCCATCATCCCAATAGCTAGTGGAATATGTAAAATCCTCTCCGCATCAATGGCCCAGAACACATCCCGAATTAATTCCTCATCCCAAGCCCCTGTATCAGGATTGATTAATTCGGAAAATGTAGTGATGACAATATTACCTCGTCGCGTCATGATCCTTCTATTAGGACTAGTCGGAATCCAGCAGTCCTCCCAAATATTGATCTTCTCGCCATCACCTACTCTCCATAGGTGTCCTCTTTTAAAAGTTTGAATACCAGACCATATGCTCTGCCACATATAAGGGCTTCCTTTCTTCAACTCACAATTTAACAGGTCTCCATCAGGGTAATATTTTGGACGCAACACTTGAGCACATAAAGAATTTGGTTCGGACAGCAACCTCCAACATTGCTTTGATAATAACGCTGAGTTAAAACTCTCTAAGTCTCTGAAACCCATACCTCCCCTCTTTTTGGGAATACACATCTTCCACCAGGCAAACCAATGCATATGCTTCTGCTGATCATCATCTCCTCACCAGAATTGGGACATTGCCGAGATTATCCCTTTACAAATCTGTTTGGATATATTGAAAACCGACATCGCGTATACTGGAATAGACTGGATAACTATCTTGATTAGTATTTCTTTCCCACCAAGAGATAGCATCTTTTCCTTCCATCCACCTAATAACTTACATGCCCTGTCAATAAGATGTTGGAAATAATCCGTTCTATCTACCCCAACAATAGGGGGCAAGCCAAGATATTTATCAGTCAAAGCCTCTGTTAAGATATCAAGAATAGTACAAACCTCCACTTTACTGTCAACGTGGGTGCATGGACTAAAAAATATACTTGACTTGGCCACACTAAACAACTGACCCGATGAGGTACAATAATCATCAAGCGCCTTCTTCAAACTCTCCGCATTGGGTCTATCTGCACTCATTAGTATTAAAGAATCATCAGCAAATAAGAGGTGTGATATAGAAGGGGCATTACGACACACCTTTACTCCTTGTATATTCCCCTGTTCTTCTTCATAAGATATAAGACTAGTAAGACCTTCCGCACAGAACACAAACAAGTAGGGTGATAAGGGGTCTCCCTGCCGAAGACCTCCTAAAGGGGAGAAAAAAATCTGACATAGTATTATTTAGCCGAACCTGATACCCGACCGAAGTGACGTAGGCCATAATTAGGTCTACCCATCCCACGTCAAAACCAAGTTGTATCATGATATGTCTCAGAAAACCCCATTCCACTCTATCATACGCCTTGTGCATATCAAATTTGACCGCACAAGTGCCATAACTTCCAGTGCGTCTATTCTTTATTGCGTGATAACTCTCGAAAGCAACCAAGAAATTATCCGATATGTGCCTCCCAGGAATAAAAGCACTCTGCATTGGGGAGATGATGTCTGGACGATACAACTTTAATCTAGCAACAATAACTTTAGAGATCACCTTATAGACCACATTGCAGAGGCTAATCGGACGATACTGTGACATATGCTCCGGATTGTTTACTTTTGGAATAAGTACAATCATTGTGTCATTCCAACTGTCAGGGATTTTCTTTGTATTCAGAGCTATCAAGACTTCATTTATAAGATCCTCCTCAATGACATGCCAGAATTTTTTGTAAAATATAGCATGAAGACCATCTGGTCCTGGAGCTTTAAGATCTCCAATATTAAAAAGAGCTTTTTTCACTTCTTCCCTAGTGTATTCTGCTGTCAACATCTCATTCATTTGATCAGTTACACGGGATTTTACCTTGGCAATTACCTCCGGGTTTGGGGCCTGTACCTTGGATGTAAACAGGGTGTTAAAATAATCAGTCGCCAGGTTCTTCAATCCTCCTTCATCTTCTATCCAACCGCCAGAATTATTTCTCAATCGTTTCACCATATTTGTCTTTCGACGAGCCGAAGCTGACCTATGAAAATAACCCGTGTTCTGATCTCCAAAACGAAGCCAGTCAATCCGCCCCCTCTGAACCCAGTACAATTCTTCCTTTTCTAGAAGATCCTCTATTTGAATTTGTAATGATTTCTGCTGATCAAGAGAATTGTCATCAAGTGGACCAGACAACACTTCATTGAGCTTCTTCTGGAGTTCCCGTAATTTAGTACGGGGTCCTGCAGTACTTCTTTGTCCCAACAATGAAGTGATCTATGAACAGCACTCGTTGCCTCAGCTAGAGTTGCCCCAGGTCTAGATTTTCTCTAGCCCATGCCGCCTCTACGATTGTATCCACCGACTCCTCCTTAAGCCATCTTGCCTTAAAGCACCGCGGAGCAGTAGGTCTAGCATGTTGCGGTACAGCATAGAACTCGGTATCCACCACCAGTGGCCGATGATCCGATTTGCTAAATTCTTCATGGATAACAGCAATATGAGGGTACAAGATCAAGAGTTGGGCATTGTTCACCACCCGATCCAGCCTCTCCCTAATTCGTCCACGCCTCCAAGTGAACACATCTCCAATATATCCAAGATCCTCTAGGTTGCAGTCACGTAGAACATCCCGAAACGGCTGCATACAACGTTGGGGCCTTAAGTTTCCCCCTTCCTTCTCGATTCCAAAGAGAATCTCGTTGAAGTCCCCACCGATCAACCACGGTAGGTCTCTCATCTATTCTAGATCACGAATATACTGCCAGCTAAGATGTTTTCGGTCTCCACTTGGCTCACCATAGAAACCAGTGAACCGCCATTCCTTTTCTTGACCTTCGTCAATTCTTATGTCAATATAATTGGGGTGGACTTCCGTAGATGTTACATTAAGATCTCTGTTCCAAAACATCAACAAACCACCAGAGCGACCATCACTTTCAGAGACCTCCATAGCATCAAATTTCACTCGCCTCCTGAGATTACCAACTCCTAATTTATTCAAGTGAGTTTCTGACAAAAATAAAATATCTGGCCGAACCCTCTCCAGAATTACCAGGAGAGCACGAACAGCCGAGCCCTTCTTCATGCCTCGGCAGTTCAAAAGCAAGAGTTTCATTGCAACCGGACGGGCTCCTCCTGGGAACCCGCCGATCCTAGTGAAGAGGAGTCAGCTCCAGTCTTCTTTGTCCTTTTAGTCCGAGTGTTGCCCTTCTCAGTATCATCACCCTCGGCTAGTGTCAGATTACCATCTGTGACCATAGCCGTAACAGCTAAATTGATCAGCGTGTCATCCTGAGCCACCATCTCCTCATGCTGCTCCTGGGTCAAGAAAAGCCTTTTCTTTGCCCCCATGTGAAAGAGCATTTCCTAAACCCTATTGGTTTTGTGTGTTAGTTAACAACACTAGTGATCATCTAATATGATGCTAAGTGCTGCAGGTTAATTGCCATATTTTTACCCTAAGCATCAACCACCAAAAAGGGAAGTTTTGCAATCCTAGGCCGGAGTCTCCGGTCTGCCAGGGCCGGAGTCTCCAGCCCCTGGATTTCCCTGCCTTTCGCAGGATGTGGTGCGGTACTGGATACCCCTCCGGAGAATCACCGGAGGGTGCCCGGAGTCTCCGGGGGGGCGGAGTATCCGGCACTTGGTGGCCGGAGTCTCTGGCCTGTTGAGCGTCATCGACAAGCCTCCCCTGGTGTGCGGAGTTTCCGCCCCACACCGGAGTATCCGGTCCCCCTGGAGCAGAGTCTCCGGCCTTCCCCGAGGAAACAGATTGTGGTGCGGTACTGTCGCCCTGTCCGGAGGGACCCCGGAAGGAGTCCGGAGTTTCCGGCCTGCACCGGAGTCTTCGGCCCAGTTAGGCCGGAGTCTCCGGCCCTAGTGGACTCCAACGGTCAGAAATTTTAGAGGGGTATAAATACCCCTCCACCTACCTCAGGACAGCTAGCTCGTCCCTCAGAGCTCAAAATTGATAGATCTCCCAATTCCTCCATCCAAACTCGCTGATCTTTGGAGGATTGAAGGTGAAGACCCGGATCTACATCTTCACCAAGCCGTTCTTCATTTCCCCCTCATTCACTTGAGGATTTTCGTTTCTAGGGTTAGCATTGTGTTACCCTAAAATTCTTTTGCTTACTACTTGTTGTAATTGTGACATATGTGTTGATTTGGGAGCCCCCAATTGAGTTGTGGGTGTGTGCCCCAAAAATGTTGTAAAGGCTCCGGATTCCGCCTCGAAGGATTCCGAATAGTGGAAGGTGAACCAAACCCTTGGGTGCGGTTCATCGGAGAATAGGGTGAGGCCTTTGTGGCATCTTGAGTAGGCCTCTTGTGGCGAGTTCACACCCCTCCAACGAGACGTACTCCCTTAACAAGGAGGAACTCGGGAATATATCCTTGTCTCCGCGTGCTTCTACTTTCGGTTATCTCTTTCCCTTAATTGTCTTTACTTGTATCGTATTAATTGCCTAGTTGCTTTAGTTTGCTCTTCATATAGGTAAATTCACCGTAGTGGCATATCTAGAGAATTTACCTTTCTGTTTAGCCTAAAAACGAAAAAGAATTAAAAATTGGTGTAGCACCTATTCACCCCCCCCCCCTCTAGGTGCCCATACGATCATTTCAATTGGTATCAGAGCTTTTGATCCACATCTATACCCTTTGGGTTAAGTTGTAGATGGCATTTGGTATCCATAGGTGTCTTCTTCTCCTTAGCATCGGCCATATTAAACCTCTTGAGCATGTCTTGAATATACTTTGCTTGGCTAATGAAAGTCCCTCCTCTCAATTGCTTGATCTCAAATCCAATTAAGAACTTCAACTCGCCCATCATAGACATCTCAAACCTATCGGTCATAAGCTTTAAAAATTCATCATTAAAAGCTTTGTTAGCCGAGCCAAATATAATATCATCAACATATAGTTGGCATACGAAAAGCTCCCCTTTAACCCTCTTAGTAAAAAGAGTGGGATCAATTTGCCCAACTTCAAATCCACGGTCTAACAATAACTCTCTAAGGTGCTCATACCACGCACGTGGTGCTTGCTTAAGTCCATAGAGCGCCTTATCAAGCTTGTAGACATGGTTAGGGAAGTTGGGGTCCTCGAACCCCGGGGGTTGCTTAACGAACACCAACTCCTTTAAAGGACCATTGAGAAAGGCACTTTTAACATCCATTTGTTGCAATTTAAAGTTATAACGGGATGCATAAGCAAGAAGGATATGGATGGACTCAAGGCGAGCCACGGGAGCATAGGTCTCTCCAAAATCAATGCCTTCAACTTGAGAGTACCCTTGAGCCACCAATCTAGCCTTGTTCCTCACAACCATGCCATGCTCATCTTGCTTGTTCTTGAAAATCCATTTTGTACCGATAACATTGCGGCACTCTTTTGGCTTCTCAACCAACTTCCAAACTTTATTGCGCTCGAAATTGTTAAGTTCTTCATGCATGGCTTGCAACCAATCCGGATCTTCAAGAGCTTCGGACACTTTCTTCGGTTCCACCATGGCAATATGAGCTTGATGATCACTAAAGTTTGCCAATTGCCTCCGGGTGGACACTTTGCCTCTCACATCACCAATAACCTTCTCAAGAGTATGTTCACGAAGTTCCATGGTTCTTGCAACTCTAGCTCGATGACGGGCTTCGATATCCTCATTGCATCTTGGAGGTATCACTTGATCATCTTGATCATTTGAGTCCCCGTCTTGACCGGTGAGCTGACCTTGATCCCCAGAAAGCATATCATCATTATTGGAAGAGGTGGAAGGACCAAGATCATGAGCAGAACTCCCTTCAGCTTGAAGTAGACCAGAGTCTCCGGCCTGGGGCACCGGAATCTCCGGTCCACTGGATTCTCCGGTCAAGATGGCCGGAGTCTCCGGCCTGGCGACAGGAGGCAGAACTGACAGATGAGGGTCTTGAGGTAGTCCTTGATCAGGTGCATCATTGGCTCCAGCAGTAGTTGCTTGAAAATCTGATGAAGATGAAGGCTCCACTTGAGTAGAGCATTGTCCTTCTCGATCCACCACAAGGGGTTCCTCAACGGGGTGGAAAAATCCCACACCCATTCTTCTTATGGCTTCTTGAGGTATTTCATCATCTACATCGGAAACATGAAATTGCGCCACTTGGGAGCCGTCATTTTCCTCGAACACCACACTACAAGATTCTATGATACGCCGTGAGGCTTTATCATAGATTCTATAAGTGTGGGATTCGGCACCGTAACCAACAAAAATATCCTCTAGAGATTTAGATTCGAATTTAGTTAAGCGACAACCTTTGATCAAATAGAAACACTTACAACCGAAGACACGAAAGAGGAGATGTTAGGTTTGTTGCCGGTGAGGATCTCATAGGGGGTCTTGTTCAACCCTTTGCGGAAGTAGAGCCGGTTGGATGAGTGATATGACGTGGAAGTAGAGGCAATAATAAAAATGGTTTATTAAACATATTCACGTTTATGATAATAGTTTATTATCCATGCTATAATTGTATTAAATGGAAACATAATACATGTGTGGAATATAAACACCCGGAGTCCCTAGTGAGCCTCTACAGGACTAGTTCGTTGATCAAGAGATAGTTAGAGTTTCCTAACTGTGGACTTGTTATAGTCACTTGATAACGGAGTCATATCATTAGGAGTAATGGTGTGATGGACATGACCCAAATAAAGAGTTGCAATTAATTGTGTCACAAAAGTTTTGTTGTCAACACTTTTAATATGCCAAATATAGTTTCCTTAGACCATGAGATTATATCACTCCCGTTCACCGGAGGAATACTTTGTGGACATCAAACGTCACTTCGTAACTGGGTGATTATAAAGGTGGCTTTCAGGTATCTCCGATGGTGGGTTGTTGGGTGATATGAATCGAGAATGGGATTTGTCCATCCATGTGACAGAGAAGATATCTCCAGGCCTTCTCGGTAATATAGCATCAAAAGTCTGCAGACATGTGATTAGGTTGTAATCACCGGGATCCTATATTATGGACGAGTAAAGAGAACTTGCCGGTAATGAGATTAAACTAGACATGGGGATGTCAACGATTATATCTCGGGCAAGTAAAATATCGTGAGACAAAGGGAATCATATATGAGATTAATTGAATCTCCGGCATCGTGGTTCAATCGAGAAAAGTTTTTCGTTGAGTGTATAGGAATTAATATGGGCATCCCGGTCCCGCTATTAATTATTGATATATTCATGTCTATGCATTCTCGAACCCGTAGGGTCACACACTTAACGTTCCGATGAAATTAGGTTTTGCGATGAAATAAATGATGAAACGAACGAATGGTGATTCGGAGTCTCGGATAGGATCCCGGACGTCACGAGAGGTTCCAGAGGAGTCCGGAGAATAAGATTCATATATGGAAAGTGGTTTCCGGAGGTTTCGGAAAAGTTCCGGAAATTATTTATAGGGTACCCGAAGGTTCCGGAATGTTCTAGAAGGTTCTAGAAGTGGGACCACATATTTTATGGGGCCCACATGGACCAAAGGGGTGCTGCTGGCCACTTGGGCCAGCCGCACCACTCAATGGCCCATATGGGCTGCGGCTAAGGAAAGGGGGGAACCCACTCCTAGTTGGACTAGGAGTTGGGCCCTCCACCCTTTAGGAAAGGGAGCCCAAGGAGGAGTCCTAGATGGACTCCAACTTGGGGGGCAAGGCAAGAGGGGGCCGGCCGGCCCCTACCCTAGCCCTAGCCGCCACCTATATAAAGGGGGGAGGGAGGGGTGCGGCACACCCTTGAGGCAGCCGCCCCTTGCACCCTAGCCGCACCACCCCTCCACCTTTAAACCCTAGCCGCGCCACCCCTTACCCCGAAGGGCTGCCGCCGCCTCTCTTCCATCTAGAGCTGCCGCACCACCTCTCCCCGAAGGGCTGCTGCGCCACCTCCACCTCTCCCTCTCCTCTTGCTTGGCTTGGCGAAGCCCTGCTCGCGGAGATCGTCATCGTCACCGGCACTACCGTCGTGCTGCTGAGATCATCAAGGCCACGTCCTCTCGCTTGCTGGATCAAGGAGTATACGTCTTCATCGAGTCGTACGTGTGGACACCGCGGAGGTGCTGCCCGTTGCGGCACTTCACCGGATTGGATCTCGAGGATAATACATCTCCTCGCGACTAGACGAGTCTAGTTGCGGGGATCGACTAGCCAACCCCTGCACTGACAAAACGCGTTTGTTGATCTTCAAGGGTAAGAGATTGGATCTCACCTTCGCTATCTTCATCTCGTAGATCTAGATCCTTGGGGTTTATTCCGCTTGCCGCGTAGGAAAATTTTTGTTTTCCATGCTGCGACCCCATCAGTGGTATCAGAGCCTAGATCTATTCATAGATGTTGGTGCGATTAGAACACAAGGAGTTGTGGGCGTTGATGTTTTATGTTGCTACCTTCTCGCGTGCACTTTGCATCTTTGCGGTATTGTGAGATTGAAGCGGCCCGGACCAACCTTACTCGTCCACGCACGAGAGACCGGTTCCACGACTGACATGCAACTTGTTTTGCATAAGTGGCTGGCGGGTGTCTGTTTCTCTTGCTTTAGTGAGGATGCAATTTTCAATGGAAGGCCTTTCAAAAGGATGAGTAAATAAGCAACTATTATATCACCGTTGTGGTTTTGCGTAGATTAGAACGGTTCTATCTCGTTGACCCAAGCCACGTAAAATTTGCATAAACAAAGTAGAGGACGTCTAACTTGTTTTTGCAGAGGGGGTCAAGTGATGTGATATGGCCAATGTGATTTGTGATAATGTATGCAATGATCATGTTTGTAATTTTTCGCGACTTGCATGTCGACGAGTACGGCAACCGGCAGGAGCCATATGGTTGTCTTTTATTTTATGTGACCTGCGTGTCAAAGAATCACCATGTAATTGCTTTACTTTATTGCTAAGAGTAGCATTAGTGGTAGTTGCAATAGTTGGTGGACAACCGTGGTGATGGCGCCACGATGATGGAGATCATGCCGGAGATGGAGATCTTGCCGGTGCTTTGAAGATGGAGATCTGAGAGCATAAGAAGAAAGGCCATATCATATCACAATTATGAATTGCATGTGATGTTTATCCCTTTTATGCACCTTATTGTTATGCTTAGATGTGATCGCGACGGTAGCATGATAAGGTGATCTCTCATGTTAATATCAAGATAATTAAGTGTTCTCCCCTAGTATGCGCCGTTGCGAAAGTTCGTCGTTTCGAAGCATCACGTGATGATCGGGTGTGATAGATTCAACGTTCACATACAACGGGTGCAAGCCAGTTTGCACATGCGAAAATACTACGGTTGTCTTGACGAGCCTAGCATGTACAGACATGGCCTCGGGAACACGGAACCGAAAGGTTAAACACGAGTCATATGAATGATATGATCAACACTGAGTTGTTCACCATTGAAGCTACATCATCTCACGTGATGATCGGTGGTGGTGTAGTGGATTTGGATCGTGTGTCACTAAACAACCGGAGAGATGTTGAGTTTAGTGGGAGTTCATATATTAATTTGATTAAGTTGAACTAAAATTGTCATAAACCAGTGTCCTAAAGATGTCTTTGCAAAAATCCTTGTAGATCATGGGAGACTACAGTAGTATGTTTCTTGCTGAGGAGCTGCGTCTCGATGGGTCAAACTTCATCGAGTGGTACGAACGTCTTAGAGAAGTCCTGTCAACCAATGATCAGCTCTACGTGTTACATGAACCCTTAGAAGAAAAACCCGATGCTTCTGCAAGTTACAACAAGCGTATGGATTGGCTCAGTCGGAGTAAGACTCACATTCAAGTCAATTGGTTGATGAGTGTCTTCATGAATTCAGACCTGTCCAAACAATTCAAGAACTTGAGTGCCATTGAGACTGTCACTAAGCTAAAGAAAATGTTCATAGCACAAGTGAGAATTGCAAGGTTTGAAGGTCTAGGTGTGTTTCTTTCAACTAAAATGGAAGAAAATGATCGCTTAGAGGAACATCTGAAGAAAATGTATAGGATATATTACACTCTTATGGATGCTTGGGATATGGAGATAAGTGACGAATTCGCGATAGATGGGCTGTTGCATTCGCTTCATCCCAAATTCAAGAATTGTGTCAGAGACTATGTCAAGGAAAGGGATTCGATCACTTATCCGGAACTGATGTCTCGACTTCATCAGATCGAAAGGAATCCCGTAGCAGGAGGAGTAGCCAATGCAGAAGGTATATTTTGATATACTAGTTATAAATGTTTAAATGTCCCATTTACACTTGTGGTGAGCTGAGTATTTGATACTTGTGCTGTTTTATGAAAACAGGGCCAGCCGTTTGAGAAGTGCATGGAGGGACTGAGTGGATTTCGCGGGAAGATGGCAATCAAGGAGTTGATGCTGGCGTCATTTCACTTCTACATTTATCGTTTTAAATTAGAGGATTTGAATGGTTTTTGTAATCGAATTAAGTGTGATCTTAAATTAGTGTGTCTCAGTTTGTGAGACGGTCATTCATGTTAAAGACAAGTGGTTGTTTTGTTTCAATGAGTAATCCTTTTTTTTTGGAGATCACGTTTCGATTATGAGATTATTGTCCTTTGTTAGATTTAAACGATAATTAGTTAAACACTTATAAAATAAAGACATGCTAAAAATATCCTATACTTGATGATAAGTTTTTGTTTTAATTGTACTATTAGTGCTGAAGAGCATCTTGATGCGTATCACTAAGTAGTATGGTTAAAAATGCCATTTTTCTGAAAAATGCCATAAGTAACTGGAGAATAAACACAAGTGTTGGTGGATATTTTTCAGTTAATAAGAGACATCATTTTTTCCATGTTCTTCATCGTGAATAAGTAAATAGGAGTATTTATTCATGTCATGATGAGACCTTGGAAGTAAAGGATATTGAGTTAACAAGATAATTGAGTCTTTTCGATTTGATCAAAAGAGACAAAATATTTGAGTTATTGTTTAGTATGGAAACTTGTGACAAGTGTTATCACAAATTACAATATTCAGAGATTATTCAAAAGTGTTTTGATAAACCTAAAGTATTGTAATCACATTATATTTGATATTATGTGGTCATAAAGAGGGGTTTTGGTTTTAAGGTTTTATTTGTATCATTTAGATTTATTTTGATAACACTCTGTTTTAAATAAAGGATCTATTTAATGATTTGCATTTCGCATATGAGTTATGTGAAATAGTGGTTTCAATAATTATGAGATAATTAAAAACCAAAGCAAATGAAGTTTTGTAGAATATTCATATGAGATTATGAATAGAGATTCCACAATGTGAGACTAAAAGGGACAAACCAATGTGTTTGGTTGTGTTATGTATTTTAGTGGTTTTATCGTGAAATGGTTTCATGGATAAATGAATTGTTGGAATGAATTTAGAAAGTTTAAACCTTTCATGTTTATGTATCAAGTGGCACATTTGTAAAGTGCTGTGTTAGTTAAAACTTGACACATAAAAGGTTTTAATGATGGTGATCATTGAATTTTGGTTTAACTTGTCTAAAGAGAAATAGGGTTCAAGAATATGAATTTTGTCAAAAGTTGCAAAATAATATTCATGATTTACTTGTCGTGTTTGGGAAACAAGACATACCTGCAAAACTACAAAAGAAGAAATAGAAACTTTAAATACGAAAGTGACTAAAAGTCATTCTACTTTAAGTTTAAATCATAAAGTAATCGTTACTTGATTTTGTGAAAAGAATGTTTCACATATTTATTTTGCAAAGAGTTTGCGTGGAATAAATAAAACTTAGAGCTGGCAAGGTGCTGGTGTTTCGTATATATAAGTTCTCGAATCTTAAGAGTTAAGAATTTTGGAGGAGTCCAAATTGTCGAGAAAGTACATAAGAAACTGAGTGGGATCTAATTAAGATATGTGGTGACATATATTAAGTTAGAGCAGAAATTAATTTCCATAATCAAAATATGTGGTGACATATGTTTGAGTGGGAACTAGTTAATCATGGTCAAATATAAAGATAACATATTTCTGAGTGGGAGCCACAGTGTTTTCACAATTTAATATGTGTATGGTGTATATTTGAGTGGGAGTTTACAACATCGTGTTTGAATGAAATGGAGATTTCATAAATGTTGTAAATGTTGTCATGGACCAATGCATAACTTATGAAGTTAGTTTGAACGTCAAATGTTCATGTAGATGAATGTATCTATGAAGGATAGATAAGTTTGATAAACATTAAAGTCAGATGTTTAACCTAAATATTTTTTGAAGGAGTTCAAAATAAAGCAAGAGAAGAACGGTTCGTCTCATTGTGACATATAGGTGAAACATTGAGTTGAGAACTCAGTACAAAATTGATGGTTGAAGGATATGTTGGAATTCAATATGAATTGTTCATAGGTCTCAACATATAAGAACCATGTGTTTGTATGTGACGATATGTGACCCAAGTTCTTAAGAACATGTTGAATGAGGAGTCATTTTTCATGAAATAAGATAAATTTAGAAAATGGTAGACTTGGTTGAAGTCATAAAGCCAGACTAAATTGGAGATCTTTTAGAGTCAAAGCAGCGCAGCGAAAGCATGATCGGTAATATCGAAGTGCAAAGTTACACTGTCGATTTGTTAAGTCTACAACATATAGGAGTATATGATTAATTCAAGGATTGAAATAAGATATAATATTTTGGTTTGAGAAAGTTGTTTCAAGATCGAGTGAGTTCCAGATGCATATGTTGTGGGAAAGTCCATTTGACTGATCATACATATAGGCATAAAAGGATATGAATATCTCACTCTATAACCAAACATATTATATACATTATATGATAATGAGTTTTATCATGGGATGATAGGAAGTTTATCATGTGATGATAAAGTAATGTCAAATTAGGTGACAGTTACAATTTTTGCAAAAGGACATAAAGAGCTGTAAAGTACAGAGCACGGACAGAACCTCTTCCACAAGCAAACATGATCAGCACTGAGACTTCATGAGTGAGACTCCATGGGTGTTGGATCGCGGAAATGTAAACTAGATTATTGACTCTAGTGCAAGTGGGAGACTGTTGGGAATATGCCCTAGAGGCAATAATAAAAATGGTTTATTAAACATATTCACGTTTATGATAATAGTTTATTATCCATGCTATAATTGTATTAAATGGAAACATAATACATGTGTGGAATATAAACACCCGGAGTCCCTAGTGAGCCTCTACAGGACTAGTTCGTTGATCAAGAGATAGTTAGAGTTTCCTAACTATGGACTTGTTATAGTCACTTGATAATGGAGTCATATCATTAGGAGTAATGGTGTGATGGACATGACCCAAATAAAGAGTTGCAATTAATCGTGTCACAAAAGTTTTGTTGTCAACACTTTTAATATGCCAAATATAGTTTCCTTAGACCATGAGATTATATCACTCCCGTTCACCGGAGGAATACTTTGTGGACATCAAACGTCACTTCGTAACTGGGTGATTATAAAGGTGGCTTTCAGGTATCTCCGATGGTGGGTTGTTGGGTGATATGAATCGAGAATGGGATTTGTCCCTCCATGTGACAGAGAAGATATCTCTAGGCCTTCTCGGTAATATAGCATCAAAAGTCTGCAGACATGTGATTAGGTTGTAATCACCGGGATCCTATATTATCGACGAGTAAAGAGAACTTGCCGGTAACGAGATTAAACTAGACATGGGGATGTCAACGATTATATCTCGGGCAAGTAATATATCGTGAGACAAAGGGAATCATATATGAGATTAATTGAATCTCTGGCATCGTGGTTCAATCGAGAAAAGTTTTTCGTTGAGTGTATAGGAATTAATATGGGCACCCCGGTCCCGCTATTAATTATTGATATGATCATGTCTATGCATTCTCGAACCCGTAGGGTCACACACTTAACGTTCCGATGAAATTAGGTTTTGCGATGAAATAAATGATGAAACGAACGAATGGTGATTCGGAGTCTCGGATAGGATCCCGTACATCACGAGAGGTTCCGGAGGAGTCCGGAGAATAAGATTCATACATGGAAAGTGGTTTCCGGAGGTTTCGGAAAAGTTCCGGAAATTATTTATAGGGTACCGGAAGGTTCCGGAATGTTCTAGAAGGTTCTAGAAGTGGGACCACATATTGTATGGGGCCCACATGGACCAAAGGGGTGCTGCTGGCCACTTGGGCCAGCCGCACCACTCAATGGCCCATATGGGCTGCGGCTAAGGAAAGGGGGGAACCCACTCCTAGTTGGACTAGGAGTTGGGCCCTCCACCCTTTAGGAAAGGGGGCCCAAGGAGGAGTCCTAGATGGACTCCAACTTGGGGGGCAAGGCAAGAGGGGGCCGGCCGGCCCCTACCCTAGCCCTAGCCGCCACCTATATAAAGGGGGGGGGGAGGGAGGGGTGCGGCACACCCTTGAGGCAGCCGCCCCTTGCACCCTAGCCGCACCACCCCTCCACCTCTAAACCCTAGCCGCGCCACCCCTTACCCCGAAGGGCTGCCGCCGCCTCTCTTCCATCTAGAGCTGCCGCACCACCTCTCCCCGAAGGGCTGCTGCGCCACCTCCACCTCTCCCTCTCCTCTTGCTTGGCTTGGCGAAGCCCTGCTCGCGGAGATCGTCATCGTCACCGGCACTACCGTCGTGCTGCTGAGATCATCAAGGCCACGTCCTCTCGCTTGCGGGATCAAGGAGTCGACGTCTTCATCGAGCTGTACGTGTGGACACCGCGGAGGTGCTGCCCGTTGCTGCACTTCACCGGATTGGATCTCGAGGATAATACATCTCCTCGCGACTAGACGAGTCTAGTTGCGGGGATCGACTAGCCAACCCCTGCACCGACAAAACGCGTTTGTTGATCTTCAAGGGTAAGAGATCGGATCTCACCTTCGCTATCTTCATCTCGTAGATCTAGATCCTTGGGGTTTATTCCGCTTGCCGCGTAGGAAAATTTTTTGTTTTCCATGCTGCGACCCCATCATAGTTGCTTGAAAATCTGATGAAGATGAAGGCTCCACTTGAGTAGAGCATTGTCCTTCTCGATCCACCACAAGGGGTTCCTCAACGGGGCGGAAAAATCCCACACCCATTCTTCTTATGGCTTCTTGAGGTATTTCATCATCTACATCGGAAACATGAAATTGCGCCACTTGGGAGCCGTCATTTTCCTCGAACACCACACTACAAGATTCTATGATACGCCGTGAGGCTTTATCATAGATTCTATAAGTGTGGGATTCGGCACCGTAACCAACAAAAATACCCTCTAGAGATTTAGATTCGAATTTAGTTAAGCGACAACCTTTGATCAAATAGAAACACTTACAACCGAAGACACGAAAGTAGGAGATGTTAGGTTTGTTGCCGGTGAGGATCTCATAGGGGGTCTTGTTCAACCCTTTGCGGAAGTAGAGCCGGTTGGATGAGTGACATGCCGTGGATATAGCCTCCGCCCAAAAACTCAACGGAGTCTTAAACTCCGCTAACATGGACCTTGCTATATCCATAAGAGTCCGGTTCTTCCTCTCGGCTACACCATTTTTTTGAGTGGTGTAGGTTGCGGAATATTGATGACGAATGCCCTGTTCACTAAGAAACTCATTGAGGGTGTAGTTCTTGAACTCGGAGCCATTATCACTTCTAATTGCCAATATGGGGACATTGTGTTGACGTTGCATTTCAGTGGAGAAGTCGATGAAGGTTTGTTGGGTCTCACTCTTCGACTTGAAGAAATAAACCCAAGTGAATTTTGAATAGTCATCAACAATCACCAAGCAATACTTCTTCCCACCTAGACTTGCTTCGGGAACAGCACCAAAAAGATCCACATGGAGGAGCTCCAAGATCCTCTTGGATGAAATAATAGTCTTGGAAGGATGGGAAGAATCATGCATCTTTCCTTCAACACAAGCCCTACAAACACGATCTTTGGCAAAAGAGACATCTTCTTTTAGTCCGAGAATGTGGCCACACTTGTGAAGACTTTGCAAAGTTCTCATGTTGACATGGGCTAGGCGGCGATGCCACAACCAACCCTTGTCGGCCTTTCCGAATAGGCACATCGAATTTGAAGTGGTTTTCCCTGAAAAGTCAACCACAAACAAATCATCCTCGACGTACCCAACGAAAGCGACCTTTAGAGTCTTGCTCCACAAGAGTACCACGACATCAATATCAAAGAAGACGGCGAAACCCATCTTATTAAGTGCACGAACGGAAAGTAAATTAAAACCAAGGTCTTTGACAAGCATGACATTCACTAGGGTGATATCCCTAGCGATTACCACCTTGCCAAAACCCAATACCTCGGATTTTGATCGATCTCCATAAGTGACGGTTGCATCATTTAGATTTGGTCTCAACTCCTTCATTAATTCCTTGCTTCCGGTCATATGTTTTGTGCATCCACTATCAAGCACCCATTTTGACCCACCGGAAGCATAGTCCTACAAGAAATCATTACTTTTATTTAGGTCCCTATTTCTCAATGTGTCCTCTTTGTTAGCAACAAGGGTCTTAGGAACCCAAATAGAACGAGCAATATGCATATTTCCAGGGCCAACAAACTTAGCATAGACATCCCCATAATAATCAACAAATATAATGTAGTGTGGGTTAGTCTTTCCCGCAAAGTCATCACTAGTGGTTTTGCCCCTTGTGGCACTCCCACTAGCAATGTTGACCTTCTTAGCTTGGGGGATCTTCTTTTCTTGAGGAGAACTAGAAATGTTGGCCTTCTTAGCTTGAGGGTTCTTCTTTGCTTGGGGAGCTCTAGCATCCTTCATGAAACCCTCTTTCTCCTTTTCCTCCTCAACGAACCCAAGACCAACTCTCCCTTTTTGTGAAGTAACCAACGGTTTCTTACCAAGGGAGATGGCCTTAGCAAGATTGATCTTCAACCTAGCATTTTCCTCAATGATATTTGCATGATCACAAGTAATGGGAGTGGAGGAACTAGGCATATCATTTTTAGGCGGTTGAGCTTGAAGTTGTTCATACGACTTAGTGAGGGTAGAGAGTTCACTCTCCAATGCTTTGTGGGCCTTGGAGAGCTTCTCTAGCTCCTCGGTTAGTCTAGAATGACCAACACCAAGCTCGACCTTTTCTTTCTTACATGCTTTGTATTTAGCAATTGCATGATCACGTTCTTTAATGAGTTTAGCAACAATTACATTATTTGATTCTTCTATAGATTCTAGTTGTTGCTCTAGAGAAACTCTAAGCTCATGCTCTTCTTCAAGATTGTCTTTCAAGGATGCAATTTCCATAGCATCCTCTCTTTCAATCTTACCCTTGATCTCAAGCATTTCTTGAGCTTCACCATATTGACTCATAAGAGCCTCAACATGCTTCTTTGTTTCACCTTGCATGTTAGTGATAAAATGATCGAAAGCAACTATTTCCTTTTTGATTTTAAGACTAGTAGCATCATCCATATTACTCATTGCCTTAGGAGATGAGGGAGATGATACCTCGGTGGT
Source organism: Puccinellia tenuiflora (assembly GCA_012064385.1). Classification (NCBI taxonomy): domain Eukaryota; kingdom Viridiplantae; phylum Streptophyta; class Magnoliopsida; order Poales; family Poaceae; genus Puccinellia; species Puccinellia tenuiflora. The sequence goes on along the minus strand of QRDG01000165.1, from coordinate 899,607 downwards.
CTTGGCCATGAAGCATCTTGCGGAGGAGTTGGAGACATTCTCATTGGGGGATTCAAATAAGGAAGGAGATGATGAAGAAGCAATAGCAATGGCGGCGACTTCATTTGTGGGCTCTTCTTCTTCTTCCCCGGATGAGTACTCTTCTTGAGCAAGCAATACAATTCTCAGAGGCTTCTTGTTGATGGCATTCTTCTTGAAGAAAGGTTTCTTATGGGTGTCCGTTTGAGAATAGGCCTCCTCAGCCCTTTTCTGTGCAGCCCCTCTAGCAGCAGCTCCTCTGTCACGCTGAACCAAGCAACCATCCTCGGTCGCATCCAAATAGGCCCGAGAACCCCTCTTTTCTTTTCGAGTCACTTTATTGGGGTTGTGGCTAAGCTTGGGTTGGAGCATCTCATGACCCTTCAACAAAATTATGATATCAAGTTGGTACATCAGTTCTTTGCAACAGTTCAGTTTGGGCAGGATGAAGATGTTTCCTTGACTTGGATGACCGGGCCCATCAAATGCGAGTCCTCCATGTCAAGGTTTGGTGAATTGCTTGGTTATGTGTTCCGCAAGGGTGAAGGCAACATTCTCCTCCGCATGTTTAGATGCAACATTGCACCTCAAGCCGGGAATGTGGATGCCATCCGTGGAGGGCTCGTCAATCTACTCCTTCATTCCTATGAGGTTCTTAAAGCCGGTGTCCATTGCCAAGGGTATGAAATCGATGTGATGGATTTCATCAAGTGTGAATTGCATTGGGCTGTCCATGAGATGAAGAATCCGATATATGCACCCTATGTTATGAAGCTTATTCTTGACCAAGTGCCCAATCTCAATCGTGAGCACTTCACCGTTCACAAGGCCGGCTCTCTTCAAGTTCTCAAGCATGACAAGCCATCTTCCTCTAGTGCTCCCCCTCGTGTCCCTTTTGCCTCAAGTGATGAAGATGTGGCTCCCGTTCGAAGGAGAAGTAAGAATGCCGACCCTCCCTCATGGCTTAGCAAGGGCAAGGCTAATGTGGAAAAGAAGATGAAGAAGCTTTCTTGGTTTGAAAGGGTGATGATTCGCATGAATGTGTGCCTCCACAAGGAAAACCACCAAGCCTACAAGGAAAGGAAGTTGATTATCTCTAATCAAAACAAATTGTACAAGGAGTTGGAGAAGAAGAGGGACAAGACTCCTCCTCCAATGGTTGTCGAAGAAGAGCAAGAATCCTCCGAAAGTGAGAAGACGGTGAGCTATGATCGATGGCATGCAAAGCAATTCCCATGGGCTGATTTTGACTTTGAGGAGGTGTCCTCCATGCCTTCTTCCTCGCGCAACACCGGCAAAGCACCGATGGCTCAGCAGGAGATTGAAGAGGATGATGATGACGAGGCTAGTGGATCGGAGTATGATGATGATGATGGTGATGCCACCGAGGAGGACTCCGAGTGAGCTTCATGGGATCGTTAGCATCGCCTTTCTTCCTTTTTGGTGTCTCGATGCCAAAGGGGGAGAAATGGTTCTAGTAGGTTATTCGTGGGATTTGCACGGGTCGGGCACAAGCATTTGCTTTTATCATTTCTTGAGAGCTTGTGTCCCTTTATATTTCGAGTGTTCAACTTTATTTGCTTTATTTGCTACTTCTATGTGAGATGTGGATCTTGGTGTCTTTTTATTCTTGAGGAGACATGGTATCGGATATTATCTATGGTTGAGTTATTTGTGAGGTGAGATATGCATTGGAACAACATTTTATTCTCATGCACAAGGTATGATTGTTAACACAAAACTCAACCCCTATAATGTCATGTCTCTTTGGTTTGCAAATGGAATTGTTATATATATATATCATGTCATATTTACTTGTGGCATCCTCTTCCTACATGTGTGTTCCCCTTTCTGTGTATCTTGTTTGATATGCACACATTTAGGGGGAGGTGCTATTTTTTTTACATGATATGATCTATTGGTTTGCAAATCCTAGTGTTGTCATCTAACACCAAAAAGGGGGAGATTGAAAGAGCATTTCCTAAACCCTATTGGTTTTGTGTGTTAGTTAACAACACTAGTGATCATCTAATGTGATGCTAAGTGCTGCAGGTTAATTGCCATATTTTTACCCTAAGCATCAACCACCAAAAAGGGAAGTTTTGCAATCCTAGGCCGGAGTCTCCGGTCTGCCAGGGCCGGAGTCTCCGGCCCCTGGATTTCCCTGCCTTTCGCAGGAAGTGGTGCGGTACTGGATACCCCTCCGGAGTATCACCGGAGGGTGCCCGGAGTCTCCGGGGGGCCGGAGTATCCGGCCCTTGGTGGCCGGAGTCTCCGGCCTGTTGAGCGTCATCGACAAGTCTCCGCTGGTGTGCGGAGTTTCCGCCCCCCACCGGAGTATCCGGTCCCCCTGGACCGGAGTCTCCGGCCTTCCCCGAGGAAACAAAATGTGGTGCGGTACTGTGGCCCTGTCCGGAGGGACCCCGGAAGGAGTCCGGAGTTTCCGGCCTGCACCGGAGTCTCCGGCCCACTTAGGCCGGAGTCTCCGGCCCTAGTGGACTCCAACGGTCAGAAATTTCAGAGGGGTATAAATACCCCTCCACCTACCTCAGGACAGCTAGCTCGTCCCTCAGAGCTCAAAATTGATAGATCTCCCAATTACTCCATCCAAACTCGCTGATCTTTAGAGGATTGAAGGAGAAGACCCGGATCTACATCTTCACCAAGTCGTTCTTCATTTCCCCCTCATTCACTTGAGGATTTTCATTTCTAGGGTTGGCATTGTGTTACCCTAGAATTCTTGTGCTTACTACTTGTTGTAATTGTGACAGATGTGTTGATTTGGGAGCCCCAATTGAGTTGTGCGTGTGTGCCCCAAAAACGTTGTAAAGGCTCCGGATTCCGCCTCAAAGGATTCTGAATAGTGGAAGGTGAACCAAACCCTTGGGTGCGGTTCATCAGAGAATAGGGTGAGGCCTTTGTGGCATCTTGAGTAGGCCTCTTGTGGTGAGCTCACACCCCTCCAACGAGACGTACTCCCTTAACAAGGAGGAACTCGGGAATACATCCTTGTCTCCGCGTGCTTCTACTTTCGGTTATCTCTTTCCCTTAATTGTCTTTACTTGTATCTTATTAATTGCCTAGTTGCTTTAGTTTGCTCTTCATATCGGTAAATTCACCGTAGTTGCATATCTAGAGAATTTACCTTTGTGTTTAGCCTAAAAACGAAAAAGAATTAAAAATTGGTGTAGCACCTATTCACCCCCCCTCTAGGTGCCCATACGATCCTTTCACCGTGTCCGTAAGTTCCTTATCAATCATGTGAATTCAAAGGAGACGTCGCTGTATCCCTGAGATCCTCATCAACTGGCTCTCTAGGTTTCTGCATCGCAACAGCATTAAATCTCCAGCTAACGGGAGTCTCACCACGACCGGCAGGCATCCAGCTCCTCCCACCTGAAGGATCTGAAAGAACAAACTATGCCTAGATGTCGCCTAGAGGGGGGTGAATAGGCGATTAAAACCTTTTCTATTTAAAGGCTTGATAATTGCGGAATAAAACTATATGTTAAAATTAACATGCTAACAACCTAAAATACTAGGCTCACCTAAGTGCACCAACAACCTATGCTAAACAAGGCAAGCAACAAGGTGATAACTAGATATAAAACTTCAAGCACAAAGGCTATCACAATGTAAATTGCATAAGTAAAAGCTCGGGTATAGAAATAACCGAGGCACGCGGAGACGAGGATGTATTCCCGAGTTCCTCCTTGTTAAGGGAGTACGTCTCGTTGGAGGGGTGTGAGCTCGCCACAAGAGGCCTACTCAAGATGCCACAAAGGCCTCACCCTATTCTCCGATGAACCGCACCCAAGGGTTTGGTTCACCTTCCACTATCGGAATCCTTCGAGGCGGAATCCGGAGCCTTTACAACTTTCTTGGGGCACACACCCACAACTCAATTGGGGGCTCCCAAATCATGCCGAAGCTTCACAACTCGAAGTCTTCACGGCACCTCCAACCGTCTAGGGTACACAATGCACCCAAGAGGCACAAGCTCTTGGGAACACAATGCACCCAAGAGTAACAAGCTTCTCAACTTCGATCTTCACGTATCACCGTGGAGAGAGCAACCCGATGCAACTAATGCAAAAGGCAAGAACACACTAAGTGGTCAAATCCTTCACTCTCAAATTCCAACCAAAGCAACTAATGCTATGGAGGGAATAAGAGAGGAAGAACAAAGGGGATGAACACAAAGCAACCCCAAATCTAGATCCCACAAGTTCCCCTCACTTAGAGGAGATTTGGTTTGGTGGAAGTGTAGATCTAGATCTCCTCTCTTGAATCCCTAAATTTGGGCAAGAATCATCGGAGGGATTGAGAGGAATCAAGCTCACAAGAAGGTCAACAATGGGGGCAAAACACGAGCTCAAGAGTTGGCAAAAGGTTAGAGTTTATTTGGGGAAGAAACCCCTTAAAAAGGAGGCCAAAAATATGGCCGTTGGGAAGCTCCAGGGTGCCCGGCCTGGTGCCCGGCCGGCCACAGAACTTCACGCGGGGCACACAGGGCAGCCAGCCTGTGGACCGGCCTTCCCGGCCGGCCACCCCCCAGAGCCGCCCGGCCTGGTGCCCGGCCCAGGCCGGCATGGAGGTCGGCCACCCCCCAGAGCCGCCCGGCCTAGGCCGGCCTGGGGGCCGACCACCCCCCTAGATCCGCCCGGCCTGGAGCCCGGCCAGGGGGCCGGCCACCCACCAGAGGCACCCGGCCTGCAGCCCGGCCTAGGATGGGAGCAACCATGCACTTTCAGGATCTCTTCCACGTCCTGCAGAAAACCCACCTCTGAAACCCCTCGGGCTTCTGCCTTTCCACGTCTCCCAGTCAGCCTTAAGCCAACTTCCCCATTTGAGTTTCGATTCATCATGTTCTCCTCTACCGCATTCCAAATGGGAGTGGCCAAGGAATCCACAAGCACCACAGAACCTAGGTATCCTCTCATATTTGATCTGATAGATCTCCCTTTTCCCTCCTCTTGAAAGAGTTACGATGCGGGCAAGAACTTTTCTCACATCTAGTTTAACACGAGCACGAACAAAATTACCAGCACCCTTAACATCAGTTTCAACTTCAATTACCTTTCCCACATGCATCTCTGTGAGATTTGTGATCAGTGCTGTATTACGATATCCAACCGGGATTGAATTTGGATCCAAACTGCAATATAACTGAGATCAACTGAATCTGTAGCAACAAGACCATCATACTTTTCAATCACTACCGCATGTTGCTGAAAAAGCCAAGGCCTTCTCTTCGACACTTTCAACCAGTCACCGAGGCAGAACCATTGGATCGTAAATAAATTTGGTTCGAGCGATGTAAATTTGATCTCCCTAGCCGGACTCCATGCTGCCAGCATATGTTGCTCGAAAGTCTGCGGACTAAAAAAATTGGACGTGTGAACCCTAGCTAGGGCAAGCCACTTCATACCTTCCAAAGGAACCCCCGATTCATCATCCATGACGAAGTCATCAAGTTCATCTTCTTCAATTCCCAGACGTTGCAGCAGATCGTCAATCGATTCCTCTCCTTCAGCACCAGACCCGTTCTGGCTCGCCGCATTTGACGGCGCTCCCGAATTCATCGCCCAGAGGAAACGCCAACAAAACCCAGCCGATCAGGGGCTAACCAACTAGAGGTGAATAAACGGATCGCTGATCAGAGAAGGGGACGGAAAACCAGATGTAAACGGAAGAAAGACTCCCAGACAGAAGCGGATCTCACCGGGAGGAGGAAACCCTAGTCGCCAGGGGCGCTAGGTAAACGGGGTCAATCTATGTAGTTTTAGTGTTCCTATGATACAAATCCTTAGAACATTGTAGGAGAATTCTTCTTTGTATGATGCATTTCTTTCTTCCATAGTGTAAATTCACATAATGATTGTACTCTCTACAATCCATATTAATTGTCGCTGAATCGGAAGTATCTATACATGTCTTAGGGCTAGATAAATACGAATGAGTGACAATTAATATGGATCATTTTGCTGATTTTTTTATATGGATTGGAGAGAGTAGCAAATTTTGTTGTTTTCATATGGTGTGAATCCACACAACGGTTGTAGCAAAAACAGTCCTTTAATACAAATCGACAAAACTTTGTAGTAGAAATTTTCTTCCATCCACATAATGGTTGTAGCATAATTTTTCTCCATATGGTGCAAATCCAAATACCGCTTAGCCAGTTATGCTTATTTAATTCCATTTCTCAACCTTTTACGGTCTTCAAGTGTCATACCTTTGACTTTTTTCATGGACAACATTATTAAACTCCATGGTCCTCCAGCAAGTATAATCAATGACATGGTTTAATACTTCGTGCCATACTTTCATTAGAATGTCACCATTGGAGGCGTTGTATGAGTACCACAAAACAGGCTTTCACCCAGCTTTATAAATAAAGCAACAACCACCATACACCAGCGATACAAACGCAACACCACAGAACCTGGGGCAGCAGCACACACAAACCCAAAGAAAAGAAAAACAAAAAGAAAAGGAGACATAGCCGGATCGACTAAACTACAGTGACCCGCGACCGCTGCGCCCGCCAAAGAAGTACCACCACGCTCCTAGCATAGAACCATCGAGTACCAAGCAACACCTTCAAGAAGGAGAGCGTGTGCTGTTGCCCGGATCATAGGTCCTAGGGTTTCCCCCGGCACACGGATGGAAGCGGACGACGGGTAGCCACGACGCCCTTCAGGAAGGGGAGATGCCACCCAAAGGCGGCACCGCGCCGGTGTCGAGCAAGCCGACAAGGATTTCTCCCGAAAAACCCGGTCCACAACCCCCGGACGATCCGTAGCACAGGAGCCCCACGAGGGCGAAGCCTCGGTGCCACCAGACTCTCCGCCCACCAATATGCGCCACCACTGTCACGAAGCCGCCATCGTCATCTCACCGAAGGCATCATCACGAGGTCAGCAAGACGACTGCGAGGAGTAGCCAGATTCGGGATTAGCAGTACCGCGGCCGAGCGGGAGGGAACTACCTCCACCGCCGAAGACGGTAGTCGACCGGACGTGGCCGCAAGGCACACCAGTCCCAATTAAGTTCGGTCGGGCCCAGCAGGCCCGTGAAGCCCCCGCCTGGGGCACACCAATTCCCATCAAGTCCGGCCGTGCCCGGAGGTCCGTAAAGCCCGCCGCCACGCTGCAACAGGCCGGTCGCCGTTGCCGCTGCACCCTGCACAAGCTATACCTGCTGCCATCTGCAGATAGGGCCACTCGAAGGGTCAGGCTGCCCGCCCCAACCTAGATGGGCCCCGCAGGGCCCGGATCTGGGCCAGGGCCGCCGCCGCCCCCCTCAGCCACCTGCCGTGCTGCGGTGCCATGCCGCCCCACCACGCCACAAGCTCGTCGCCGCCATGCCGCCTCCCGGCCGAGGCCGAGCTGCCGCCCGAACCACACCGTCGTCGTGCCGGAGGAGCCCCGCCTCCACCTTCAGTGCACGGGTAAAGCCAGGCCCCCGCCGCCGGCGCTGACCGGGCCGAACCCGGCGGCCTCTGCCGACGGCGGCGATGAGGAGGCGGGGAGGAGGGGGCGCTCGAGTTGGGAGACGCTGGAGGCGTGCGCCGCCACCACGGGGGGAGGGGGCCATGCGCGAGGGAGAGGTGAAAGGGGAGGGTGGAGGGAGGACGCCGGCGGTGCCTGTTGCCGTGGGAGGAGTCGCGAGAGGTTAGGGTTCGGAGAGGAGGTTAGGGTGGATCGCTTCTGGACTGCAGAATGGTCGAAGCAAATGTTTTAACTTTCTCCTCTATACCATTGACAACCGGTGTAATAGCTCATTTGACATCAAACAACATTCCAATGCTTATCGTATGAGTACCCACCACCTTTAGTACACCAAATTGCAGGTCCCTACGATGCTTCAACGTAAGCTCATGTCGAGAACTGAGCTTTGGCTCAGTGGCAAGGAGAGGCAGTGCCTCCCTCCCCGCCGGGATCGACTCCCTTCGGGAGCGATTTTCCGGGAGTCTCACCGCGGGCATTGTTCACTAGGAACATGCACATACTGTAGCAACACTGTACATAGTACACTGTAGCAGCACTGTTCACTAGGGGCAGTGTTATATTCGTGGCCTCTCTCTGCACGCGTTCGAGCCACAGCGATAGGAGTCACAAAACGCGTGGGGTTTGTATAGATCTGTAGGTCTTAGCTTGCACACTTGGGTGTGTGTGGGGTGTTGAGTGCGTGCGTGTGGTGTGAGTTGGTGTGTTAAGTTCAGATACTACAGCTGTACCAATCCAGAGGCATAAAAAAAAACATAAGATCATGTCACTCTCCAGGAAAAAGATCATATGTTGAAGACCCCTGCTCCAGGCTCAACAAGGAATGAAAACATAAATATGCTAACGCTAATCGCACTGAACGTGAGTTTGTAGTGGAATATTTTATTAACCTGAAAATGCAACCATATCGGGAAACTGCATAGGGCCTACGCAATGCGTCAAAATGGTATGGCCCCTACCGTGTCTTACAACATGTTGGCAAAGTGGCATACAAGTTGGAACTCCTTGAGACACAAATGCACCATGTGACTCTACTGAAGAAGAACAAGGGAAAGAAACTATTCCACACCTGAAGCTCCCTTCAGTCACAAAGGAAGGAAAAATCTAAATGCAGCCACTAGCCATACTACTAACGTCGTCAGATACCACGAAATGCTAGTGAATATGATGTTTTTGTACCTTAGTAGTTGATACATTGGGACAACATGAATCCTGACGAGACGTAGCAACATGGGAATATATGCTTCCATCATCCAGGCAACATTTTCTCATCTCAATTATTGAAGTATTGACTTGTGAAGGGAGTAGTGTTAGGATCGTCTCTGTATTTTTATACAGAACTGCTCCGGTTACTGTTAATAATCACATAACACCCACAGGCAAGGATCAATGACTGAGATACTAAGATAACGTTTCAACACATCAGAAATTTGTCAGGCTAGTACTAGTCTTTTAATTTTCTATTCATTAGAAACTGAACTATTGTCTATTTCTATCGAGGACACCAAAGAAATATGCTTGAGCTCATCCCTTTGATATGCAGGGCGTGCGTCGGGAGACTGGGAGGGTAAAACAATGCAAAACTCTAGTTATTTCGATCCACTATTTTACCACATTTGGGTTTAACTGGATCAGAGCGTCGACTCTTCCTTTTTTACCCCTCCTCGAACTTGCTTAGTGTCAGTGATATCTAGAGGTCCTCACACCAATGTTCCCCTAAAAAAACCCAACTCAGGTTTCCTAATTCAAAGATTCTAAAGCCTAGGTCAAAATGGGACAGGGATCAGGTGACATGACGCGGTAACATTCCTCACATCTCAGCCATCTAATCGTCATACAACGGACAACAATGATCCAAAATTTGAACCCGAAATTCAAATATTTTTAGAAAAAAAGAAAAAAATCCAGTAAATTAAATATGGTCCGTTGTGTATTCTGTGAAAATTCCGTATCGTTTGGATCACTCGTTTATGAGTTAAAAGTTTTTTAAGTTTAAAATATGAAAAGCTAATAACTCATAAACGCTTGATCTAAATGACACAGAATTTGCACAAAATACTCAACGGACCGTATATAACTTACTGGGATTTTTTCAGTTTTTTTCTAAAATGTTTGAATTTTTTGTTTAAATTTTGAATCCTACTATCCGTTGGATGATGATTGGATGGCTGAGATGTCGGAAATGTTATATCATGACATGCTTTGGGGAGGTCCTATTCGGCGCTCTTTGCGTCCGTCCGTTTACGAGCGTACGCGTACTCCTTTCCTTCAATCAACTTTAATGGGCTTGGCCCATGTACAGGATCAATATTTTGAAAGCAAGCTTCCGCGGCGCGAGCAGTTTTGTACCCTCGTTTCGCTAAAGGAATTATCTTTTTGTGCACGGTCCATTTAACGTGCTTTTTGTCTGCTCATTGGAGACTTCCGCTCGTACACGCTAGACAGCTTTCTAGACCATTTCCTTCGTTCACGTAGGCACACAGCGATGCGAGGACATCGTGTTAGCAATTAGGTTGCATTCTTCGTTCTATTATTTTTTTATTTTCATTTATTTCTTGTTCCATTTTAAGGCATTCTATCTTTTTTATTTTTCTTCTTATTTCGTATTTTTTTGTTTCAGTTTTTCTTAGTTTACTTTTCTATTCTTCATTTTAAGTTAGGTTTCTGTTTTTTCATGTCTTTTTTATTTTAGATTTTAATATTGGTTCTCTTTTGATTTAATTTTTTTCATTTTTCTCTGACAGTTATTTTAGCTTAGGCTAACCCGAGTCGGAAGTGGACGTCGTGGCGGTTTACCGCGACGACGGACACGGCATTTTTACAATTATTTTTTGTTCTTTATTATTTTTGGTTCACGGATATTTTCGGTTCATCGGCTTTTTTGATTCACTATTTTTTTTGGTTCACTATTCTTTTTTGGTTCACATACATTTTCAGTTCATTGACATTTTTGGTTCAATATTATTTTCGTTCCGCACCATTTTTCGTTTCACCGGTATTTTTTTTTCATTGACATTTTTGGTTGACTTACATTTTTCGGTTCATCGGTATTTTTGGTGCACTATTATTTCTTGGTCGGGTGAACATTTTCGATTCATCGGCATTTTTCGGTTGACTATATATTTTTGATTCACTATTATTTCTTCGATGCACTGCCATTTTCGGTTTCACTAGCATTTTTTGGTTCACTACTACTTTCGGTTTATCCGAATTTTTGTTTCTTTTTGCTTTATTATTACTTTCGGTTCGCCGATATTTTTGGTTCACTATTATTTTCGGTTCGCCTGAATTTTTTGTTCACTATTATTTTCAGTGCACCTGATTTTTTTGTTCAGTATTAGGTTCACCTTAATTTTTGGTTCACTATTATTTTTCGGTTCACCCGAAATTTTGGTTCACTATTATTTTCGGTTCACTCAAATTTTTGGTTCATTATTATTTTTGTTTTATTCAAATTTTGTGTTCACTATTATTTTCGGTTCACCCGAATTTTTTGGTTCACTGTTATTTTCGGTTCACCGGTATTTTTGGTTCAGTATTATTTTTGGTTCATTAGAATTTTGTTTCTTTTTGGTTTATTATTACTTTCGGTTCGTAGGTATTTTTGGTTCACTATTATTTTCAGTTCACCCGAATTTTTGGTTCACTGTTATTTTCAGTTCACCTGAATTTTTGGTTCACTATTATTTTCGGTTCACCCGAATTTTTGGTTCACTGTTATTTTCAGTTCACCTGAATTTTTGGTTCACTATTATTTTCGGTTCACCCGATTTTTGTTTCTTTTTGGTTCATTATTACTTTCAGTTCGCCAATATTTTTGGTTCATTATTATTTTCGGTTCCCCCAAATTTTTGGTTCACCCGAAATTTTGGTTTACTTGAATTTTTGGTTTGTTATTATTTTTGGTTTATCCAAATTTTTGGTTCACTATTATTTTCGGGTCACCCAAATTTTGGTTCACTGTTATTTTTGGTTCACATGTATTTTTGGTTCACTGTTATTTTTGGTTCACTAAAACTTTCCCTATTTACTGAATCATACAAAAACAGGAATATGAGGAAGAATAGAAAGAAAAACTTAATCATAGTAATTTATTTGTTCCAGTCTTTTGAGTTTTTTATATAAATGTGATGATTGCAGTATATGGATTGTAATGTATTCCGTTTCTTATTTCCGTTTCTAGCTGACAAATTACTTCAGCACGTAACCGTTACTATGTACGAGCAGCTAGCAAACGCATACGAACGAGTAGGAAAGAGATGGAAACATACAAACAGGGGAAACATACGAACGCAACGAACGAGGACAGAAATGGGCTGCCGGCATCAAGGCCTAGTTTAGCGATGCTTCAGCGAAATGGTAGCACTGAATCGCGCGTGCGCTAGGGAGGAGCTCCCACTTCCGCGTGAAAAAATAGAGGATTGGAGCGTGCTGCTTAGGAATAAGCCCAGATCGCCCAACAAAATATCCAGTCTATTTTTTCGACATAAACTAGATTTTTTTATGGGTAACGACATAAACTAGATTGTGCATGCGATTATGCAAAATTTCAGTACAACTTAAGCTGACTACTTGGCTAGTTGCCAAAATGCTTGTTGGTTTGGCTGCTTTTTTACTGCCATTTCTTGTTTGAATGATTCCGTGTAACATAATATTTATATCGTTCGCTGCTCTAGACAACAAAAATATCTAATGCTGTAACCGAAAAAATTTCAACTAAAGAATATCACACATCCATCAGTGTTATGGATAGTTTCCATGGTAAGAAGATTCATTGTTTTTCTGTTTGTCTTCTGTATTTTATTTTCTTTTGTTTTTAAATCTTAAGACTTTAGAAATATGGATATTTTCCAAATTTGAAACATCTGTCAAAATATGAACCATTTAAAAAAAGAATATTTTATGAAAAATGTAAAAAAATGAAAAACAATTTAAAAAATGAATATTTTTAAAATATGAACCATTTTTTTAAATAAAATAAAATTCTGTTGAACTGAAATTATCAGTGAATCGAAAATAATAGTGAAACAAAAATTATAGTAAATCAAAAAAATACCAGTGAACCGAAAAGAAACAAAAATTCTGATGAACAGAAAATAATAGTAAATCATAAATACCGTGAACCAAAAATAAAAGTGAACTAACAATAGTTGTGAATAAAAAATAACAGTGAAACAAAAATGTCGGTGAAACAAAAATAATAGTTTACCGAAAAGAAATGAAAATTCGGATAAACTGAAAATGATAGTGAACCAAAAATACCGGTGAACCAAACATAATAGTGAACCAAAAATACCGTTGAACCAAACGTAATACTGAACCGTAAAGAAACTAAAATTTAGGTAAATCAAAAATAATAGTGAATAAAAAATACCGATGAACCGAATATAATAATTAAACCAAAAATGCCGGTGAACCAAAAAATAATAGTGAACCAAAAATATCGGTAAACCGAAAATAATAGTGAACCGAAAAGTAACCAAAATTTCTAGTGAACAGAAAATAATAGTTAATAAAAAATGCCTGTGAATCGAAAAGGAACCAAAATTCGGGTGAACCGAAAATGATAGTGAACGAAAAATTCCTACGAACTAAAAAATAATAACACGAAAAAGAAACTAAAATTCATGTGAAAACCGAAAATGATAGTGAACCAAAAATACCGGTGATCCGGAACTAAATTTTTGGAAAAATGGTTCATATTTGGAAAAATTTCATTTTGAAAAATTGTTCAAGTTAATATCATATTTGAAAACTGTTCATTAAAAAAGGTTCAGATTTTGAAAAATTGTTCTTTTTAAAAAATAGTTGATATTTGAAAATATTCATATTTATAAAAGTACAAAAAAGGAAACAAAACAGAAACAAACAAAAATAAAAAATATAAACTACCCAACCAGAAAAATGAGTAACCTAGAAAAGAAAAACCAGCCGGAACCTTCTAGAAAGTTCCCAAAACCGAAAAAACCAGGAAAAGAAAATGTACCTGGGCCGGCCCACGTACCGCTGAATCTGAGCTGGAGGGGTACCCTTTCCTGGCAAATCCTATTCTATGCTCGTTGCGTCCGTTAGCAACGCAACGCGTACCCCTCCGTCTCGCACGGTCTCTGTTCTGGGCCTAGCCCATCTATGTCTCTGCAACTGGCGAGAGGAGCAAGCAGGCAGAGAGGATGAGCAAGTACTCGCCGCCGACGGGGATGGCGCGGGTGGCCGCGATGTCGCCGGCCAGGCGAGGGATGGACCTCACCGGAGACGGGGACGACGGGGCTGGCCGCGGCGTCGTCGGCGTAGGTGAGGAAGGGACTTATCTTGGGGGGTGGGGGTCGGATGCGGTGTGGGGAGCTCGCCGGCAACGAGTTAGGGTTTGGGTGCGGGGGTTCGCCGGAGGGGGGATTAGAGGGAGGTCGGGGGCGGCGGCGGACCGGCGGTGGGCTTGGGATCGAGGAGGGCGGCGCGGCGAGGCGCGCGGGAGCGGGGCCGACCGCAGGTGGCGGCAGCAGGCGGTCCGGCCGGCGTTGGAGGCGGGGGGGGGGGGACGAAGGTGAGTGGAGACGGGGCGCGGCCGTGCGGGAGGCTGGCGTTGGAGACAGGGCGGGAGGAGAAAGACGACCGGGTCGGCGCGTTCCTGTGCTAACTGATGCAACAGGCGTAGTGACGTGGGCATACCCTTCGGGCACCCCACCATTGTCGTACCCGATGCGGTTCAGCTGAAGACATATTGGGAGGCCCACCTGGCGGCCTAACGAAGCCCAAGAAGCTACCGATGATTTCTTAGCCCGCAAGACATTAAACCCTACATGGCTGCATATATAAAGCCAGGCAGGGGCACCCTGTGAGAGACAGGGACAACAGATACACGGGACACATCACACCCGTCACCGGCGGCAACATAGATGAGATCCAATCTCCACCACCATAGCCTCCGGGCCACCTTGTAATCATCATCAGCAATACAGATCAGACAAGCAGGATGTAGGTCTTTACCTCACAATGAGGGTCCGAACCTGGTAAATCCTTGCTTGTCAGCCGTCCGATACTACCAGCGCGCCAACTTCTCCCTCTATACGAAACCCAAGGATGCTATCCGAGGGATTTGCCGTGGTAACCCCACGTCAATTGGCGCCGTCTGTGGGAAGAACGCGCGCTGGATCACGGTGTCGGCGGCTCCAATCTTCATCAACGACTCCATCGTCATACATCCGGCTGGATCGTATTCGTCGTCAACGCCGCGGTGGCTACCTTCTTCCGCAAAGATGACAACACCGTCATCAACCAGATCGCATCTTGCGATTCGACTCCAAGCAGCCCGACAGCCTCAGCAATATGGCGAAGTCGATTCTCCACCCGACCGGCCTCAGCTTGAGGGTCTTGTTGTACACCTGCACACGAAGGAAAAATGAAGCAACTAAGTAAACAAGCGGCGCTAAAGGACTCGGGGGCTCGCAGCCACTTACACAGTAAGTCGTTGTTGGCCTTTTCCAATTCCTCAAGGAGGAAAGCTTCCCGTTCAGCGGGGCGAGGCTGCTTCGACTTCAGTACGGCCAAGGCACCCTGCGCCACCCGCAGATCTTGCTCAAGCCTAGAGCAGCGATCCCGGAGCACCGTGAGCCGATAATCCCCGGAGTTGCGGTTCCCAGAAGAACAACCAGCATTCGCGGCCGCATGGACATGGGGTGCGGCACCAGAAGTTGGGACGGGGATCGTTGGATTTACCTGTTAGCACAGGGGCTGGAAGAAGTCGCAAGGCACAAGGACATCAGAATAAAGGCAAAATCTTATCTAAAGTTCGCAGCTAGCACAGTCATTACAAAGGAGCGACAAGCATCGCCACATACAAACTAAAAGAGATAAAAATACAAAGATAAGCAGCTACTGCGAGCTCGCGGATTTCTTGGCCTTCTCCGCACGCTTGGCAGCCTGCTTCTCCAAGGTCCCAGTCAGCTTTTGTGCCAACTCGCGGGATCGCTCGGCGAAACTACCAAGAGGCATCAGCTTGCCGTCGGGTCCGCGGGGCAGCCCAGACATAGCCTTGTCGAGGTCACCCTCAAAGCCGTGCCCCAGCAGCATAAGGAGGGTGGTCTGCGAGCCACGTACCATGTGCTCGCGTTTGAAGTCATCTATGGCGGAGCCGTCGGGACCGAACACCTCAGCCAGTTCAACGAGGGAAGCAGGAGGCTGCCTCTCGGGAAACAGACTGCCGTGCAAGCTCGTCAGCGCGCCGGTAGCCTTCTCCAAGAGACCACCTGCCTGTTGGCCAGCACTCTCTATAGCAGCAACTGCGCTGTCCAAGTCACCGGCGGCAGCCTGTGCGCTGGAACATGCCACAGTGCCAAGGTTGCCTGAAGAAAACAGAAAAAAGAACTCAGTCAAACCAAAGGACGCAGAAAGAGCAAAGAACAAAAGAGTTCACACTTACCCAATAAGGAGTTGCTCGCCGTGCAGAGGCGCTGCACCAAGGTCTGCTCGCGGGCATCGGCTGCCTCCTTTGCGAGCACGGCGGCATCCACCTGCTCCTTAAGGGTAGCAGCCTATTGCGAGGCACTCTCCCCCTCGCACCGCAACTGCGCCAACAACTCTGCAGACAATGGGCATTCAGACAAATAGCAATAACCCAAACAGTCCAAAACGGTGGAGGATAAAGGACAAACCTCGGAGTTCGGCGGACTCTCGCTCCAGACGACTCTTCTCCGCCTCTATGGCCGCGAAACGGCAGCCGATACCCAACAGCTCGAGCATCATAGGCTGCACCAAACAAAAAAAAGCCAAAAGTCAATGGAAGAACTTGAGTCTGTATACGACTGAATTCAGTCGTCCACAGACTCGGGGGCTACTCCCATCGGGAGCGCCGTCGCGCACCCGATAAATCATAAACAGAGAACAAAGAGTCAAGGGAGCAAGATCTGTTTAGAGTCTATACTCAACTGTTCCTAGTTAACTATAGACTCGGGGGCTACTCCCATCGGAGCGCTGTCGCGGACCCGATACAAACAAAAAGTACTCATTACTCACATGCTCAGCTGAGTCAAGCGGAGGAGCGCTGGCGATGGTGATGAGGGCGTCGCCGGGAGTCGAGGCAGTCGTGGCTCGCGCAGCGTCGGGGACAGACGGCGGTGGAGGAGCCGTTGTCTCTGCACGACGGCCCCCTGCACTGTCACCCTCGCCCGTTCGCTCGCAGGCGTGGGCGGCAGAGACGCACGAGAGGAAGAGTCCTTGCAGATAGGCCAAGAATCTCAGATAGCAACTCTACGCAACGAAACAGGAAAAGAAGTCATGAACTTACGAGCTGAGGACTGTCAGCAGGGTGGCAGGATCGAAGCAGTCCGGAGCAGCGTGAGTCCTCTTCGGCGGAGGCTCTACGGGATCGTGCGCCAGACGGACCTCCTTGTTGGTACGAGCAGGAGGCGACGATGTGCTGGAGCCCTCCGCGACGGAACCCTGCTTCGACTTCCCCACTGCCTTGGAGCCAGCATCGCGGACACGCTTGCGGGGCATGAGAGGAACGTCATCACTGTCTGTAGCGACTGCATCTTCGGCCGACGTAGCGGAATAGACAGAAATGTCCTGTTCATCAGGATCATTCCGCAAGTCAGGTACCGCGGAAGTACCTTTCTCCTCAGGAAGAGGAGGAAGGCTGATAAATGTCGAGAAGCCCTAAAAACATAAAAACAAGGCGAATTTCTCGGAAATCAAAACATCGGCAAGCACATCAAGAAGACAAAAGATACACAAGAACAAAGCACATACCTCCGGAACAGGGTTCTCGAGGCTGAAAGGCATCACGGGCGATTCAAGGGTGTTCGCCTCGCCGACCTTGAGCATGGTCAGCGCGCAAACTCGAGATTCGATCTCACCCGTGGACAACTCTTCCGCGGACATGCACGTCACGTCGGTGGCTCCGGCAAACTCGAACAACGGGTGCGCATGAGCTTAAATCAGGTGCACCCGCCTTCTGATGAAAGTGGCGATGAGGTGAACGCCACTTACCTCCTTGCCGGCAGTCTTCAGCAGACCTGACACCCGAGACAGGAGAGGCTCATACTCCTTGGCCTCTCGGGAGTTGGGGCGGTGTGTCCAAGACTTCCTCTTCGTCACCGTCACGCCAGCACGGAACAGGGGAACCCCGTACTTCTGCCCGGGCTGGTGGACATCGGCGACGTAGAACCATTTCTTCCTCCAGTTCTGCGCGGACTCGAGCAGCTTCATATTGAAGTACTCGATGTCCCCGCGGGAGTGGATGCCGAAACCCCCGACGGGGTAAACTCCGTGAGCGCTGGCATTGCGCTTCACATTGAAGATCCGCTGCCACAGCCCCCAGTGCGGGTGAATGCCGAGGAAGCACTCGCACAGGACGATGAAGCAGCTGATGTGGAGGGTGGAGTTCGGCGTGAAGTCATGGAGCTGGACGTCGTATGCGTACATCAGCCCACGGACGAACTCGTGAACAGGGAAGGCGAATCCCCTGTTCACAAAATCGACGAAGCAGACGCGCTCGCCGTCGCGGGGATGAGGGGCCATCTTGTCGCCGGGCGCCCGCGTCGCCATCTTCTCCAACGGCGGCAGGAGGCCGTCGCGGCGCAGCGCATCTAGCTGGCGCTCGTCCACGGACGACCTCTGCCAGTCGCCGTGAACCTTCTTCAGACCGCCGACCGTACCGGCGGCGGTGATGGCGGCGCTGGCGGACTTCTTCTTTCCAGTGGTCTTCTTCATGATGAAGATGGGGACGCGCGGTTTGGTGGCTGCGAGCGGAGAAGCAGGGCGCAAGAGGAGAAGGAGAACTCTGGCGGTGAGAATGGGGATTGTACCTTTTTCACCGCCGGGGCGCCCCCTACTTATCCATCGGACCGCGCGATCTGCGCCGTCCAATATTCACTGAGTATAACGGAGCACATCCAACCCTACACGTGGAGCGCGTGGAGGGCAACCGTCGCCGGCCGCGTCGCCCACTATGCACGAGAAACGAGGAGGCCATCATCATGGCGTGGCGAAATTTTCGCGCCCACCGGTCAAACCGACGTGACGTTTCATACTGTCACCTCTGGCAGGCCAAACGGCAGAGTGCCTTGACAGCGCAACGCACGCGTGTGACGTCATTCATGACGCATGAGTTGCAGACTGCCTTTGGTACAGCGTTACTCGACAAAATATCGACTCTTAGTCGACAAAGTATCGGCTCCCATTTGGCAAAATGTTGACTGCCTCCTGACAGAATGAACAGATTTGCATTCGTTCACTCCCATCGGGAGCGAGACAAATCACAAGATTTACGGCAGAATAAACGGGTTGGGATTATCCCCAGTTATAAATAATTAAGCATAATTTTGGGAACACTTCCCTCAGGAGCGCCACGGCGCACTTGATGAAAGCACGACTATGCGACACTCGATAGGTTATTGACTTTGGTCTAACCCGAGCAAAATACCCGAGATGAATCAAATACAGCTGACCCTCGGATGCTGCACTCTGAAGTGCAAAGGTAAGACCCACCGATCCGTCGTGTAGGGCCAGGCCCACTGGCAGCAGCCGTGGTAGCTTGACAGATATGCCGCACCCGCAGGTGCGAAGAAAAAAATCCCGACGGACGCGTTGGGTACCCTTTCAGGCCGAATTCGACTCCGTAAGATCCCGAGCGGCTGGAGTCGAAGGGACTAGCCTCCTAGCTTGAGCCTGGGGACTCGAGTTTGATGTACGCTAATAACGTTTGTGCCCAAGAGCACTTAACTGGTCCCGATCCATCGAGAGTACTAGGCTTATTATGCGATATCCACCACTAAGCGTCCTGGAACACGGGCACGAATAAATCGCTAAGGGAATGGCACGCACTAGGACGATACAATACGGAGGAGTCCCTAGCAGACTCGCCAAGTCTACTAGGTCCTCGGGGGCTACTGACGTGGGTACACCTTTCGGGTGTGCCACCGTGGACTACCCTGGTGCGGAAGAGAGTAAAAGGCCCATCTGTCATCAGGCCCAGGAAGGAGGCCCCGAAGGAAAGGCTAGAAATATTAGGTCGGTAGGCCCAGATGTAAACCTAGTCGGTATAGGACCCGAGACCCAGTCCCACTATTTAAGGACTGGGAGGGCCGCCGACCTAGGGTACGCTCATACTCACCACCAGAAACCCTAGCGAGATCGCATCTCACGATCTCGCCATTGTAATCGATCTGTAAGATCCATCATCAATTCCAGACAAGCAGGACGTAGGGCTTTTACCTTCGGGGGCCTGAACCTGGGTAAATCCCGCTTGTCAGCCGACGAATCCACCAGTACCACCATCTTCTTCTCTCGTTCTCTCAACCCCACGTCAGCCCAGAACCCCACGACCCAGATCGGGCCCGTCGGCCCAGATCTGAGCCCGCAGCGCACCCACTACCCCTCGCAGTCGGTGCTCGAGGAGGGCCGCTCGGCCACGATGAGCAAGAGCACGGCCGCGGCACGCCGGCCGCCGCGCCGTCTCCCCCACGGCAGGGGCCGGCCCCTGCCAGCCCGCGCCACGCCGCCAGGCCGTGAGCGCCCGAGCCCCTCCTCCCGCTTCCCACCGAGCACCACCGCCGCACCCCACATCACCGGTGCACCAACACCTCGCAGCCACCGCGCCGCCGCCGGATCCACCACGCCGCCACGCCCCACGAGGAAGCGCCGCGCCCCCTTGGCCGAGACGCCCCGCGTCGCCACTGCCGCGGGAGAGAAGAAGGGCCCCGCCGACGCCGGCGCCGCCAGGGCTTAGCCCGGCGACGCCCTCCGGTGGCGGCGAGGGGAGGGGAGGGGCTAGGGAGCGGCGGCGGCGGCTAGGGTTTCGCCCAGTCGCTCGCGGGAGCGACGGGACGAAACGTCTCAAGACTCGTCCGGTATGGTCGAGCTCTTCCTTCTCACCTAGGCATATGAACCTGAAACCAAATTTAACATCAAGCACCAATAAAAAAACCAACATAATTCAAACAAAAGGCATCATAGTTCAAGATACAGTTTGAAATTGACATTTGAAACTACATAGTTCCAACTTGTCTGAATCGATCACAACAAGTTGGTTGTACGCTCACCTCACCCTGGTATCATAGTGTGAAATGGTATCGGGTATCCCCTTCTCCTTCCCCGGGGGACAGCAGCCTCCCGCTCCTCCTAAAAAAATCTTGCGCCCTGACTCACCTAATCAAGCATCAACTGATCATGTTTTCGCTAGAACTTCTATCATCGATGCTCCTCTATCTCGGTGGTGTCTGCTGAGCGATGCTCGGCAAGTATAAGGGATTCTGACATGTTCAAAGAGCTAATTAATTACGGCGAGACTTTATTGCCAGTAGCGATGCTTAAGTAGGTTCGTATTGTACTAGCTATTGTTGCATATTTTGATTATGAGACGTGAGAGATGGATGTAAAAACAAATTTACTTAATGTAAGGACTTGTGTATGGCACATTTGATTCTTTTGACGATCGAAAGACTGCTTGTAATATATGAAAATTAAAAAATGTATTTACGAATGCCTGAACTTGTCAAGGACTCGTTGTGCATAGTTTTTTTATGAACGACTTGTGAGTTATATACTAGGAATCAAAATCTATAAAGATAGATCAAATGGACTCATTGGATTGAGTCAGAATACATACATTGATAAGGACTTGAAGAGATTTAACATGGATGTAGAAAATAAAGGTTTCTTGCCCGTGTCACATGATGTGGGACTAAGAAACAATCAGGAGTCTTTCGACATCTGCTGAGTGTTCTCTGAAAGAGCCTAGTGCCCCCATGTGTGGTTTTGACAATTAATAAAAATATCTATGAACTAATATTTGCATTGAGTTATATTTGTAGGGTTGGTCCATAGGCAATGTTTGAATATCATGTATTGTTTCAAGATTGAAAGAAGAAGATTATATGATGACCATGGTGCTATTTAAGGGATTATTCGAAGAATGGTCATGATGATGTTGAGCCTATTGCAAGCATGTCTTGAAGAAGATGATTGTCTTGCCGTTTATTTGGTGATAATTGGACATGTAAAGATGTGTCAAAGGGTGGCTCTTTCATATTGGTGTACGAGGGAGCAATTTAGCACTCTTCACCGAGCAAGTGAGATCAAGTAAGATGATTCAACTTGAGGCGTGCTTGATCGTCATCGTCTAGCTCAAGTGGATTAATTATGTGCAAGGAAAAAGTATAATCTTGTTAGGTTTTCTATTTTACCGGTATCATGATGTTAGTTTAGGGACTGGGCTATAGGATCAATAACAGTACTATCAAGAGGGCTCTAGAGCGAGTATCTTGATCGTATCGTTCGTAGAGAGCTCAAAACTTTGCATGTTTAGCATCATTCTTCTTGGTTCTTATTTGGCTCTTCTTTGTGTGGGGTGTTGGTGCCTACCGTGATCTTCATGACAATCCCAAGATCATCAAAAATGGATTTCATGTGCATCTTCTATATTGCATTTTTGGTGTTAAAGATTTTGCCAGTTCATCCTTGAGGATGTTGCTAGTTGATGCAAATCCTCACAACTAAGCCTAGTCATGAAGATGTGAGCCCTCCGACATATGTATAGATGGGACAGATCTAATCTCAACACATGAGATCTAGAGAGAGAGAGATAGAGAGAGAGAGAGAGAGAGAGAGAGAGAGAGAGAGAGAGAGAGAGAGAGAGAGATTGACATGAAGGGTCAATTTGCCATACCTCCAAGGGAGGGGGTTGGGGGTATATATAGGTGGATGGGAAAGGGTTAGGGCAAACCAACTTGGGGAAGGATCCCATGTCGGCCGTTGCCACCTCCCTCAAGGTGGGTTCGGGTGGGGGTCAGGACTCGGGAACCACCACAATGCAGGAGCTACCATCTTCGCTGTCAACAGAAGATGAAGGGCCAGACCGGGCTGGACCCGACCAGGCCTCCAACAGTTGCATAAGAGCCAGACCAGGCCGAACCCAACAAATCAGATGCCCCAAAGTATAACCATGACAAAACACTACCGACAAGCTGAAAACCGCACCATCATACCTCCATAAGCCGGTAGGGGCAGCCATCCCACCCAACGCGTCGTGCATGAGGAGGCCTAACGGTGCTGCCGGGCAGAGCAGACGGGAAAACTGCCACTTGTCAAAGGCCACATGTGGTCGCGACTAAAATGCCAGATCGCCGGATGTAGCGCCGGCCGCGAGGCAGCGCAAGGGACGAGCCTCCCTCCACCAGGATCTCACGCAAAAGGGCCAAAGCAGCGGAGACCTAGTGTTCCCCCAAGTCTCCTTGGAGGCGACGCGGGGTTGGGATGTTAGTGCATAAACATTTTATGTCAATAATGTATCTTCATGCAAGGAGTGGTGAATTTTTTTTTTCATGGAGATCTGAATTCTACTTTCTTTCTCTCAAAAAATATTTCGTGTCCATTAATTCGACTCCTAATTTTTATTCAAAACAAAGATTTCCCATGGAGATATGATTTTCTCCTTTTTTTATTCAACTTACCACGTGCAAATAATAGTTGAGTATTAGTGTTGGATTTCTTTAGATGCAAATATTTATTTCTTAGTACAATATAAATTGATTAACTAATGTTCGATCCACCGGTCGGACAGCCCGAGCAAATGTTCGGCTCCCCCAACCTTCACCAAATGGACAGAATTGACAAAAAACAGACAAAAGTCGAATCCACAGTTGAAAGTTGTTACAAAATAACTTTCAGATTTCCCACAGTTGTTAGCTCATAGCTGGTTTTTCACAGTAGATTTTTCACAGCTGATTTTTTGGAATCTACAGCTCAACCAAACTTTAACAGACTAGTTTAAAATCACTACTTTAAAAGATTGTTAGATTGTTATTATGGTGGTATTGTTACTGCTTAGTCAGATGAAGAAATCCTCTTTGCTTTGCATGTTGACAATTTGAAATATTTTTGTTTGCTTTCCAAATTCCTTCAGAGTCTCCATGGAGAGGACGTGCCTCAGTGCGTGGTCAATTTGTTTTTGGTTACTCACACAGTCATGTGCTCGAAGGTCCACCATCTACCACTTGCGCTTCTTCGAGCAGCAGTGTGGTCCAAATTTCACCATCCCTACCTCCAATGTAAGTACATGCATGCATCATGTATTTCAATAATAGATCCCCCTTTAGCTTTGAGAAAATTTAGTTTTCTTCTTTCATCCGCAGGTGATTAGACACTGTCGTTGGTACCATTATCGGGGCCTGTCGTTTGTCCGTTGCAATGTGGGCGGCTGCAACGTGATAACGCGTCTAGGCCGTGATCACGCGTTACATGTTTTCTTTTGTCACCAACTACCTCCTAGATTATGGATGGACTAGTGGTTAGCCGAGCTGGTCCAATGAAAATTGGGCCCATGGTGAATCTTATTTTTAGCATATTACAGTTTTTACTAAACTTTTATACTTATCTAAATCTTATTTTAACACACTACAGTATTAGAAGTGTAATTTCTATTTATTCGCATGATTTGACGACATAACTGGCAATATTACTAGATATTTGTTGGTATGTTTTTATTTTTACTGAATAATATTATTAAAAGATAGGAAAGTATATTTTGATTTTTTTTACAACGCATAATATATTTGTGTTTATGGTAAAGATCAGTAAAGACGATCTAACAGATATCTCAGTAGCGGTTTCTAGTTTATGATTAATCATCATATTTATAATTTAATTTGTAAAGTAAACTGAACGATTGATGTTATTTTTTCGTGGGAAAAATTATCTAGCAAGTAAACATTTAACTAAGTGTGCATTCTGTATACTTAATACTGAAACGATATTGCTTAGAGTAACAACCAATAAATATAAGATAGATAGGATTCTATTATGTTTGCCTATGTAACTTCTATTATTTTACCTATAACTAGCATAGTGGCCCGCGCCATGCGCGGGCAACACTTTAGTTGTTGTGGATACATATTTTTATGAGTAATTGAATTATTCTTAGGCATACACACTATTAATGATTCCTCTTACATATAAATTTATCAATTTAGTAACTGAATATATAATTTAGAAATAAGCAAACGGTAAATCATATAGTATAAACAATTTTACCTAACTTTCTCATGGTCCAAATTTAATAATATGGTTTCATTTTAGGCATGTTGCATGTTTATTTGTATTCAAATATAAGATATATGAGGGTAATTCATTTGTGAAAATGTATGTATCTCTAAATCACAAATAGAAAAATCTGGAACTCTTATAATTGTTAACATGTATGCATTAATTATCTTATTTAATATTGGAGTGTACTTAATTATATTGTTCTATGAACATTTCAACCAAACCATCCACATATCGATATAGTAGCTTGCATTTGTAGCATGTTTCTCTGATTTTTATAATAGAGAAAAGAATATGGGAGGAAAGCCCATAAAATATAAGTAGGATTACTATATATCCACGTCTATGATAAATGGAACTCGGGTGGTTGGGTTGTGTATATCTTCTTCAACAAACTGAACTTAATTGACTTACTGTTGCTTGAAATTTTCAATTAATACACCGGCGATGACATATTATTTTTTTAGCAAAAGATTTTATTAGTTGATCCCTAGAAGTTATGTTTGTTGCTGTCTTCAAGTTGTCAACTCATACTTCATATTTTCCATTAGGTTTTTCGGTAGGACTTGTGTAAGTGCGTGTGACCTAGTAAGTTTTGTATTTATTTATATTACAAACAGATATGGTCCATGACAGGTAAATATCCATATGGTGCATTCTCTCACTTTTTAAAGCTGTGGTTAAGAAAAGGATATTTGCGTATTGGAAAATGCCAGCATCAATGGTAACCACCTGTTTGTATGCTTTTATTTAAAACAATCTATGTAAAGATAAAAAAAATCGTTTAAGCTTAGCTCATTTCCTTATCTCTTTGATTGTTCCCTGAAAAACATGTTTATGATTTGATCGGTCCACATATTTTGTATCGAAAGGTTTACTTAATAGATTGTTGATTTAAAAAATAGTTTTCCACTTGGTGTTGTTTCAGCTTTGTACCAATGTACTAAAACGTCTTATATTCTGGTATAGAGGTAGTATATTTGGACGTTGACAACTTAAGTGATTAGCCATTTATATATATGTTTTCATTAAGTTAAAAATACTTTTAATTAATTTATCTATGACAACTATCTTCCGAAATGTACGCGGACTTCTCACATTGTACACATATTTGACCATCTATTTGCGACCAAACAAACCCGTGCAACAACTTTCTTATGTGGCCATAAAGAGTTCAAGAGCTTGCAATTTTGAGATAGTCATGACGGTTTGTCGGCTTCTCAGTTCCATTCCTTGCACAAAGTTGCACAAATTAATAAGCGCGTAATGGAACTTTAGTGGAGAAACAAAGTTCCAATATTGAAATGTCTAATAATAGAATGTAACGTGCAGCTTGTGATTCACCAAGCTGGATTTTATTCAAGCCTTAGATGTGACATTGGCAGTGTTGGACTCTTCTACCCATATACATACCTGAAAAAACTGAGAAGCAGTAAGTGTATATGTGATTATCTATAAACCCTTCATCGTCAGATTAGTTTTCGTTACGATCATTTTATCATTATTTTGAATATTATTATTATTATTATTGTTGTTACATGAATATTTATCTATGTATTGGTCAAACCACTTGACCTAAAATGACATACGTACATCCATTTGTCTATACATTTACATTTTCTTGCATAGCAGATGTCATGCATCTCAATTATCAAGTACATATAGTTATAACTATTCTTAAAGAAAAAGAAAATAAGAAAAAGGTGAATAGAAAAATGGATGTGATTGCATTGTCGTTCCTCTAACAATTAATAATGCATGGATGATATCTTAATTATTTTCTAGAACTATATAAATGACAAAAAAAATACCCTGAAGCTTTAAAACATCAACATGATTTAGTTTTTGCATTATGAAAAATCAAGATAATATAGAGTATCAATGATTTGTAGTATCACAATATAAATTGATCTGAAAATATGTCATTCAATATAGATGTCCTAAGAAATCATAATCTTATTCAATCTCAGTATTGTCAAATGAAATATGTGTGTCTAATTTTTTTAATGATTTCTTTTATGAATTCTCTATGAAATGGTGATCTTGCTCCCGTAATTTATAATAGAAAGTTTAAACGTAGTATAAGTTTGTTAATTATAATTAATATACTATTTTCATTGAATTAAAAAGCAAGTTCTCTATGCATTTCTATTATTGCAAAAGGTGTGAAACCTTATAAATATGGTATATGTATGTCGTACCTAGAGAAAATATCTTTGTGTACTATTTTATTCAACATATCGTCCTCCTTCTATCTTTATAGTTGACCATTGTTTGCAGTTTGTCCTTTCACGTGACTCTTGATGATTCTGCATATATATCCACTTACTCCAGCAAAAGGACTTCAATCTCGCGCATGTTCGGCTCGGTTTGGTTGAGTACTTGATTTGTCGGTTCCATTTGGGTCTGCAGGCCAGCAGTGCACCTACATAAAAATATACTCGTAAATCCAATTGTTTTTGTACATGGACAATCACATCATCAGCATATTATTAATGTTTACTCTACTCTCCAGTGTATCATCGTAAATAAATTTGAAGTAATAGTCCAAAAATCTGATGCTTGTTCATCAACTTCCCGCGCACTGAGCACAATAGTAAAAGGG
This sequence comes from Puccinellia tenuiflora, assembly GCA_012064385.1. Classification (NCBI taxonomy): domain Eukaryota; kingdom Viridiplantae; phylum Streptophyta; class Magnoliopsida; order Poales; family Poaceae; genus Puccinellia; species Puccinellia tenuiflora. The sequence continues at coordinate 872,433 of QRDG01000165.1, read as the reverse complement.
TCAAAGGATTTAGCATTGGCTTAAAATATCTCATTACTTTAATTCCTCTAGCTCCATCAACCGCTATTTTGTATTGAAAAGGAAATTTCTTTGTATATATTTTTCAACGGATTTTTTGGTCAGGATCCCAAATTTTGAAGATCTTAGGTACGCAAGATGGATTCAACTTTAATATTTGGCTCAAAGGTTCTGACCAGTTTGTTTCTAATAAGTAGTAGATCATAGTCGCCCATGTAAAAAGACTTATCAGCCAAAAATGAATATGGGAAAGTAAGCACATGATATGCACGGGATTGTTATACAATTTTAATCTAATCAAATTGTATTGGTACTAATAAATTCATTGTTCGATAGTTGATTATGCCCCGAAGTCTTCAAACTTTTCCTTATTTTGCATGACTACTTTCTTCTAGCCAAAGCATCGAGAAATGTAGGACCTATATAGGTTGAGGCTTATAAAATTGAGATTCTAATTAGTAAATTCAAAAGGTAACTACAGTATCGTTGAATTATTGATTAGAATCAAGTGAGCAATCATTAATCATTGAGTAAAAATTACACTGATCTTAGAAAACTGAATCAGAAAAAAAATACTTTTATGTAGATGGTATGTCACGGATGTTTTACTGGAGACCCGACGGAGGAGATTCGGTGCTAGTGGTCGCTTCAGTGAGCCGATGCCGAAGGCACTGAAGCAAAATAATGGATTATACATGTAAACCATATTCACAAGCTGGTCTACAAACATAGCCTTCACGCCGTGATCTAGTAGCTGACCTAAATTTATATCAATCCAAGAACTATTTCATTAAAGCTGCTGCCTGTTACAGCGAATCAGATATTTGCTTAAACATGTAATTTGGGCGTATCAAACTGTTTCTATGATTAAAGATATAAACGAAGGAGTGTCCGTACAAGTAGTAGGTACACTTACGGGAGACCTGGATGGTTTGAGTGAATCGATGTAGCACCATGCCCCCGCTTCAAGCTGCTGTGGACACTGCCTCTAGTCAGAGATTTTCTTGAACCTGTATATATCATATTGTTTTGACTGTATATATCATATTGTTTCTAAAATTAGAGAACTAAACAAAGTCAAAAATAAAATAGACACACTTACCATTAAGTATCTCTAGGTTTGTCCGGCTGCACCAGGCAAGTTCCTCCAATGATCGACGCCTCTGTTGCACGCCTACATGAAGCAACCTCTCTCAATCGATTGATCCATCTTTTGCACAGCTACATGTCTCATGCTGTTAGGGAAATTGACCTGCAAGTCTGCAACGCTGGTGTACCTGGCTGCCTGCATACCTGCACGCACAGGAGAGCACGTTGGCAAATACGGCGTCAACGGCCGCGTGTACGTGAGGAGGGCGTAGGAATACTGCGGCGGCTGCAGCATGCAGTTTTTTCGGCGGCGGCGGCAGGGGCGGCTAGTATCGTGAGGAGATGCTAGGGCATTGCAATACGAGGGTTTCTCTTTTACGTAGACATAAGTTGAACCGGTACGGACACACTTATTAATGGCATTGGTGGGTAATTTTCTAAAACTTAATATTGGTCGGTTAATCGATCGGTTGTTATTGTCTAGATAGCAAAATTGATGGCCGGATGTTTCTGATTTATGTGGGATTTTCTAGACTATTTCTCTTTTTTCTGGTAGCCCGTCATGTACTTTTAATATATAATAGATTAGACGGAAGTTGTAGCGTGTCTCTATAAGTTGTTAGTGCTGCTTGTCGCCGCCACAATCGCTAACCCTCTTTCCCCGGAATTCAAGTTTTGATATCTTGTGAGTATTCCTTGCCAGTACTTCTACTAGTACTGACCCCTTCGGGGCTGCTATTCCAATGCAGACAACAGGTTTGAAATCTGACGACGTTAGTTTGGGAATCCCTCCGGCTTGGCCTGGGCAGGGTTATGGTGCCTTCGTTTATCTTCGGGACTCTTAGTCCAATTTGTATCTTGTCCATAGCGGGACACTATTTCGCTTCCGTTGTTATTGAATCTTTGTAATGTATCTTTTGTATTCTTGACTTGGTGAGTCGTTGCTGTATATATGTTCTTTTGTGGGTTCCATCGAGAACTATTGTAATGTTACCACAATTGCACCCGCATAACATGTGTGTTGCGACGTGCATGTTATGCATGGTGGGCATCCTAGGATCGTTATTATGCGGATTTGGCGGAAATCGTTAAGTCTGCATAGTGCCGATCCGGGGGGCGTTACAATTTGCAAATATAAAGATTTAATTAACTCAAATCTAGTATCATCCAAAGTTTTCATTACCTCTTGAGGATATGGTATGGGTCTTTGTACCCATGGATCCCTCTCTTTACCTTTTTGTGAATTTGGATGATTTTTCATCTTGTTCTTCTCAGTAGATGGTGGAGGGTCTTCCCTCTCAGCTGCTTTAGGTTCTTCAACATTTTCAACTTCTTGTGGTTCTTCTTCAGGTGAGGATGATTTCTCCTCTTCATTATCATTATCTTCAGTCTCAGCATCAGAAATAGAGATATCATTATCTTGTTCTTCAGAATCATCTTTATCTTGGTTTTCAAAGGGAGATTTGCCTGTAGAAAGTTTCTTCGTAAGAGCTTCTTGCTCTTTCCTCTTGGGATGGTCTTCAGGATAGTCAGGGTCCTGAGTACTTGCACCTCCCCTAGTATTAACTCCACAAACTTGCTTCTTCACATTAAGCTTTTTATACAGTTGATTTTGAAGAGAAATCATTTGTTCTACTTGATTATTCATCATCTCACAATGTTTAACAATTCTTTTTACCTCTCCCACATTAACATGCAAACTTTCATGAAGAAATTTAATTTTGTGAGAGTTTTCCATTATCATCATTCTAATATTATGCTCTTCAGGATCATGACGATAAGCAAAATCATTCTCATATGTTTTCAGTAAAAGACATTACCTTTTCATTACCTTTTGTGGTGCTAATAACGTTGACTGGGATAGGGAAATATGGTTGATCATCAGGAAATTTGACACCTCTTTCAGATAATTCCTTGAGATGAGAGGTTTTAATTCCCTTCTCTTTAATATCCTTTGAGGCAACTTCCATTGCCTCATCGTTCAGTTTGAGTATACCTCTTTTTTTTCTCCAGAAATATCTCATCAGTGTTACAATCATCATAATTCTTTGAGATAGTTCGTAATAGCTCAGTTGCTTCATCAACGGTCCTTTCCCTGAAAACATTACCTGCAATACTATCGAGATAGGCTCTGGTGTTTTCAGTTAGTCCATTGTAGAATATATCAAGTATTTCATTCTCTTTGAGGCCATGGGTAGGACATTTCCTAACCATCTTATCATACCTCCCCCAAGCTTGGGGTAAATCCTCCTTCTCTTTCTGTGAAAAATTAGTAATCTCAAGAATTAGACCATGAATGTCCTACCAAGAATTAGCAGGGAAGTACTTATCAAAGAACATCCGCAAACATTCTTCCTTGCTAGTAATACATCCAGGTTCTAAACAATTATACCAAGTTTTAACACTTCCTCCCAAAGAAAAAGGAAACAATTTCAAGAAATGGTAGCGTTGGTTAATTTCACCTTTCCAATTAACTCAGATAATTCATGCAAATCAGCAACGTGATCGAAAGGAAACTCATCCTCTCTCCCATAAAACTTAGACTTCTCAACCCTTTCAATGTGTTCAGGATCAATATTAAACTCATAGTCTTTATCATTAACTTTAATAGCTGAACCATTCATTTTATCAGTAACAGGGAAAAAGTCATCAAGAGGAGAATTTAAGTAGCTAGCAAGTTTATCCATTTCATCATAATCTGGACTCATGAAAGCCTTAATTATAGCATCCTCTTTCTCAGAAGAAGTTTCCATATCATCACAATATTCCCTATCTTCTAATTCAGATTCCACATTTTTATAAATAGAAGATTCATGATTCTCAGGTGTTTCAGTTAACTCAGATATTTCAGTAATTTCAGGTGTTTCAAGTGCCACTTCTTTGTCTATGTTACCGCATGTTAAATCATTTTCATTACTAGTAGACATTTTAGACAATGGTGAACTAGAAACAATTCTTCCTTTTCTCTTAGGAACAACATCAGAAACAGCACCAGGTGAAAAGTTTGGCCTACTTGGCAAATCTCTACCTGCACGAGTAGTTGAAGGCCTAATTTCCTTCGGAGTGGTCTTTTCCTTTCCCATGGTTAGGAACAAGCAAATGCAGCAAATAAATGATATCAAGTTGTCTTACCAATAAAGCTAGGTTCCCCGGCAATGGCGCCAGAAAATGTCTTGATGCCCACAAGTATAGGGGATCGCTGAAGTCTTCGTTGGGAAGTATTACCCCAAATTTATAGTTCGACACGATGGGAACACAAGAATATCAATAAGACTTTAGCAATTGAGGCGTCACTCTCAACCACACCTGTATATCAATAACTTGTAGCAGTAGTAGTGATGGCAGTAAAGGATTCAAGCGAGCAGAAATAAAACAGCAGTAGTAACAAGTATTTCCCAGTTTTCACCGGAAAAGTGAAAGTGTAACTCAGAGATTAAAAACGTAGGCATGAGGTGACAGCGGGGCGTTGCATGAATGAGATTGATCATATAATAAAGTAAAGCTAGCAATGGGGCTTTTTCTCTAACTCCGATATATGTAGGTATGTGTTCCTTAAATAGTTATGCGCACTAACAAAGAGAATTTGCACAACATCTATTACCCTACCTGCCCATTTCACCGGGGCCAACTTGGAACTACAGGTAATTAAGGTCTACCCTTCGTGAAGACCGGGACAATGCATTAACACTCCATGAACACATAGGATCCTCAAACTAGAACATCTCCCCCTTGTTTTCCCCAAACGTCACTTTTAGGGTTCGCAGGTTCGACATAACAGCAGGTGATACACTTTGCAGGTAAATACTAAACTCAATTATATGATGAAGCAAAAAGGTTCAGTACTGAAATCATGCCACTCGGGCCCTAGTAGCAAGCATTAAACATAGCATAAGTGCATCAACACAATACAAAAGCATCCTCAAGATAAACCCTAAGATTATCGAGCAACGGGTTAGCATTACATGATCAATCTCATCCAATCCCCATCCACCTCACATGCCTACAGCAAACTACTCACACATGGTGATGGTGAGGGAGCTCATGGTTGATGGAGATGAAGGCAGTGAAGATGGCGGTGAAGACGGCCTCCGGATCCCTCCACCGGAGAAGAAATCCTGGATCGATCTGTCCCCTGAAACGAAGATCGTGATGGTGGCGGCGGTGTGTTTCGCGAAAGCTCCTCTCCCCCTAGGGCAAGTGTTTTTCCTCATATATGAAGGCATACGTCGAATACCGGAGGCGAGACGGTGCCCGAGGCCCATTTGGGAGGGGCCCACGCGGCCAGGTACATGGGCCGCGTGGGGCCACCCCTTTTGGCCCTCCGGCACCCCCTCGTGTCCATCCTTTGTCCATCTTGCTTCTTTTCCATAAAAAGTGACGTGGTATTTTTCCCTGGTTTTATTTCCTGCAAAAATAGCCAGGGGAGAGACTTTGCTAAAAACAGCGTCAGGAATAGCAGTTTTATTCGAATATGGAAGGATCTCGGAGCAAATTATGAGGCAAAGTGCTTGGAAAAGTGGATGCATTTTGGACGCATCAATCACTCCAAGGCTTGGGTTGTGTGTTAATGCAAAAAGGCCATGTGGTAGCCTATTCTTCTCGACAACTGAAACCACATGAGCAAAACTATCCAATTCATGACCTAGAGCTTGCTGCCGTGGTTCATGCTCTGAAGCAATGGAGGCCCTACCTGTTGGGAAACCGTTGCGAGATCTTTTCTGATCATCAAAGTCTGAAATATCTCTTCACCCAACCAGATCTGAATCTGAGACAAAGAAGATGGTTGGAATTAAGCAAGGACTATGATGTGACCCTCAATTATCAACCCGGCAAGGCAAATGTCATGGCCGATGCTCTGAGTCGCAAGGCCTATTGCAACACAATCATGATTGAAAAGGCTCAACCTGCTCTCCATGAGGAATTTGCTCGATTAAATCTGGAGGTTGTTCCTTCCGGATATCTAGCTAACCTAGAGATCAAATCCACCCTTGTGGATGAAATCAAGGCCGTCCATCAAAATGATGCTGAAATCCTCGAAATCAAAGAGAAAATAGCAAATGGGAAGGCCGACTGTTTTTCTGTTGATGATCATGGGGTTGTCTACTTCGGTGGCCGTCTAGTGGTGCCCAAGAGTGGGAACACAAAAGAGTTGATCCTCTCAGAAGCTCATGAGTCACCCCTCTCTATTCATCCGGGTAGTACCAAAATGTACCAAGATCTTCGCCGGCAGTTCTGGTGGTCTTGCATGAAGCGCGAGATCACCGAGTATGTTGCTGAATGCGACGTCTGTCGCCGTGTGAAGGCTGAACATCAAAGGCCTGCTGGAACTCTTCGCCCCATAGCCATTCCCGAGTGGAAATGGGATGAAGTTGGCATGGATTTCATTACGGGCTTCCCAAAATCACAAAAAGGAAATAATGCCATCTGGGTCATCATCGACCGTTTGTCCAAGGTCGCTCACTTCCTTCCGGTCAGTGATGACATTCGAGCAAGCCAACTTGATGATTTGTATATAGCCCGGATTGTTCCTTTGCACGGGGTTCCTTTGCGGATCATCTCAGACCGTGGTAGTCTGTTCGTGTCCAAATTCTGGCAAAGTTTCCAGGAGGCTCTCGGAACCCGCCTAAATTTCAGCACCACCTATCATCCTCAAACCGACGGTCAAACTGAAAGGGTGAATCAAGTTCTTGAGGACATGCTCCGGGCATGTGTTATCTCCTTCGGTAAGGGTTGGGAAAAGTATCTCCCCCTCGCCGAGTTCTCGTACAACAATAGCTACCAAGCCAGTTTACAAATGGCTCCCTTTGAGGTTCTTTATGGGAGAAAATGCCGAACTCCTCTAAATTGGTCTGAAACCGGAGAGAGGTCACTCTTTTGTCCTGATGTGGTCAATGAAGCCGAGGAGAAATTCCATATCATCCGGGATAATCTCAAGTCTGCTCAGTCAAGGCAGAAGAGCTATTATGACAAGCATCATCAGGAGGTTCACTATGAAATTGGTGACAAGGCCTATCTTCGAGTCTCTCCCCTCCGAGGCGTTCATCGCTTCGGGATCAAGGGCAAATTGACACCTCGCTATGTTGGCCCTTTCACCGTCCTAGCCAAGCGAGGAGATCTCTCCTATCAACTCGAGCTACCCTCCAACTTCCCGGATGTGCACGATGTGTTCCATGTCTCCCAACTCCGTCGTTGCTTCAAGGATCCAATCTGTGGGGTTGATCATGAGGTGTTGGACATCCAGGAGGATTTGACCTATCGCGAGCATCCTATCCGCATCTTGGATGAAGCGGAAAGGAAAACCCGCAACAAGACCATCAAGTTCCTCAAAATCCAATGGTCTAACCATTCCGAAGACGAAGCGACTTGGGAGCGAGAAACTAGTCTTCGTCAGGAATATCCCGCCTTCTTCACTCAAGCCTAGAATCTCGGGACGAGATTCCTGTAAGGGGGTAGATTTGTAACAGCCCCAGTTTGGTACCCTAAAATATGGGCCAAATTTTCACTTTTTGCTTTGCAACATTGCATCATGGCATCCATATTTAAATTGCTCAACATGAATTAAAGTTAAAGCAACAATTGATAAATCAATGATAGTGAATATTATTGGACAAACCAAATTCAAATTGAGCTTGCATATTTGTCTAGGAAGTTCTAATACATTCAAATATGTTTGTTGCAAAAATTAAAGCATTTGCTAATTCAAATAATTAGATAAAGCCAAAATTCAAGTGAGCAATTCTAAAATAATTAACACATGAAATGTTTTCCAAATGGGCTGAGATTTTTATGACAGCTTCCAAATATAATATGCTAGCTCTGTGAAATTTTCCAAAATTTCTAAAAATGTTTAAGGCCCTGAATTAATTGCCTAAACCCTGCTGGAATTAAATAAAAAGGAAAAGAATAAAACTATGACAGGAGGGTCCCACCTGTCATCCTCTCCCTCCTCCCTCTTCCCTGTGGCGACAGGGGAGACACTGGCGCCATGGCCGCGCCGCGCCATGTCCCTCTCCCCTGCCTCGACGCTGCCCGCCCCCCTTGCCGCGCGTGGATAAGAGCACCCGCGCCACGCTGCTCTCTCTATCTCTCCCCATTTCCCCCCTGCGAAACCCTAACCCTAACCATAACCCTAGCCGCCATGCCCGCAAGCTAGGCTGAGTCGCCGCCGCATCGCCGTCGTCTCTGTCGACCCCGGGACAAACCGACCGCACCGGAAGCTCCGCCTCGTCAACCTCTACCTCCTCCTCGAGCCGTGCGTGCTAGGGAGCCGCCGGTCGCGCGCATCGAGCCCGCTCCTCCGACTCTGCCCGCCGCCGTCCGAGCTCGATTCCATCGCCGTTCGAGCTCCTCCGCCTCCACCGAGTGCTCCATCGTACTCAGGGTGAGCCGGGCCACCTCCGAGACCTCTTGTCTCTCTCCCTCCCCCTCCGTAGCTAGATCTCGCCGATAGACGCCGTCTGCCGCCGCGCGGAGTGGTCGCCGGAGCTCCTCCGATGACCAAATGGTCACGCACCGCCGCCGCCTAGTTCGCCTCCTCGCGTAGAACGCGCCCGTACCTTTCGTTAGGGCTAGATCGCCGCGTAGCCTCGCCTCCGTGCGCGCCCGCGCCGGCGGTCACCGCCCCCGCCGCGCCGGTCTTGGCATCGCGCCGGGTCAAACCGACCCGTGGGCCGCCGTGCCAGCGTGGCAGCCACCGTGGCGCCTGGACCCAGCCGTCAGTGGCTGTGGCTAGCCACTGGCCGGTGAAAAACGGTTCGGCCTGCTTTTCTGAATTTAATTAAATAGACAGAATTTGAATTAAACTTTGAAATTCAATATCTTTTGAACCACAAATCAGAAAAATGCACACAATATGTCAAAATGCTCAGAAAAATCATATCTATCTGGTAGTGTCATTTCCATGATCAACTAAAATTATTATATTGCCTTTAATTAATGAATACTAAAATGGCAGAATTAAATAAATATTTAGAAATTCATAACTTGAGAATTACTTATCCAAAAATTATGAATGAGGTATCAAAATGTTCAGTAAACAATGAACTATAAGTTTATGTCATTTTAGAGAGTTGTAAAATTAAATTTGGTTCTGTTTGTAAGAATTAATCAAAATGGCAGATTTAATTCAATAGTTGGAAATATCATAACTTGTTAAATATTGATCCAAAAATGGCAAATGAGATACCAAAATGATCAGCAAATCAAGGGCTGTTAAACTATGTTAAGATCACAGCATGGAACCAATTTTTACTTTAATGTCATTTTCAAATTGGTTAAAATGATTAAAATTGAATAACCGTTTAAATCACCATTTCTGCATCGTTAATCGAAAAATTGCAATCGAAGTACCGAAACGATCAGGAGAACAATACCTATCTAAAAATGTCATGTTCATGCATATTTAAGCCACTTCTCTAATAATTTATAATTAATGTGGTCACTAAGATAAATATGGGGTTGTTTCCAAATAATTGCACTAATTATTTGGAATTCCATTTAATTTGTTAAATAAATTAAATGTAGATATCTTGCATAAACTGTCATGTCATCATGTGATTGTGCATTGCACCTTGTCTTCATGTGATTTATTTGTTTTTCCATATTTGTTTGGGTATCGATAGATTCCGGAGTGGAGGTTAACCCTACCTACCCCGACGAGCAGTACTACACGCCCTGACAGCAAGGCAAGAGATAACCTAACCTTCTTGGCATCTAGCATCCTACTGTTTATTAAAATTATTTTATCCACCAAAATATTGCATTCGATTCTATGTCAATTTGGTCAATACTAGAGTATCCTATGAATGCATGTTTTTCCCCGAACCAATACATGTTTCCCTTCCTATGAACCATAGGTTTTATGTGTTGGCCGGAGAAAAAAAATAAGGTATATAGTTGTTGGATATCCATGCTTAGCTATGTTTAGCTTTGCTTAGTAGAATGTTTAGTCGTCCGTTATTTATTTCCATGATTTATGAAATTGATGGAATGTTTCGGACATGGTGGTTACGTGTGGTGCTTAAGTAAAATGCTAAGAAGGCTTGGATGAGTTGCCATCAGGGATGGTGTTTTGTCTCATTCTTGCCCCTAGGAGCGAGTTCTTTACCTCTTGAACCAAGACGAGCGTGCTTCCATTGGTGGGAGTATGGGCTCCTTACTGACTGAATAATTTGTGAGGGGCTTGTCAAGGGTCCTCTAGTTTGATATTTCCATTTGCGCGTGAGTGGTGTGGGTGGAAAAGAAACGACGAGGACGGTGGTGTTTAGGATGTGGCCGCGGGGCAGGGCGTTGGAGGCGCTGAACCTGTCCTTCCGCACACTGATGGTCCTTGAGTAAGCCTCATGCAATGTAAAGGTCTAACCGCGCCCACTCGCCGGCCTTCCCCGAAAGAGGGCCAATCAGGTGAGCCGGACGGTACCAATGGGTAAATTAGTACACCCCTGCAGGGTTTTAATCTTTTCGAAAAGCCGTGTCCGCGGTTATGGACAACTTGGGAATAGACGATAAGATCATAGAGAACCTTAACCTAATTGATATGGTAGCTAAAGGTTGCATAACCAACGTGTGATAAAGGTTCATTTCCTCGAGGGTGATTCGAGGGGGTGCCTTGGTGGAGATGAGTGGGTGTTGGCTACAAGTTGGTTCGATGAGAACCGAATGAAAAGTTTACTCTCTTACCCCCTATCGAAAAACATTCTGAGTAGACGATGCCATTGAGTCATTTATATCTTTAAATGAAAATCTAGCTTTATGCAAAATAGCTACATATACAGCTTTAGAGCCTCCGTCAGCATTGGGCCTATATCGCCCTACTAAACTTGCGAGTACGTTGTACTCAGTCTCTCTTTGCTGCCTTTATAAATTTGTTTCAGAGGAGGACGACACCGAGCAGCTAGGTGGGTTCTTTGTGGACGTCGACTAGTAGTCCGGGGTTCCCAGGTGGCAGCTTGGGACCGTGGAACAAGCTGGCTGGGTTGGTTTATGTGTAGGTTTAATGCCCGGGGTTTTTCCCCAAATTAGATTTTTGCTTGTTTTTTATTTCGCATCATCATGACATCAGCATCATGCGCATTGCATTTTTAGCAAAAAAAAATTATTTTTATTAAACCCTATTTTTATTTTGCAAAAATTGTCGGAAAAGTTTTATCGACACAATCGTCTCCGTTTTCTAAAAATTATTTGCCAATTTAATTTTTTCAAAAGAAAAATATTTTTGAGATGAGAGATTAGCCCAACCCTAGCCCAAAGCCCACCTAACCTCCAAACCCTAGGGTTTCCTCTGCCTTTTTCCTTTCCCACCCCCTGGCATCTTGCAGCCACCCTCCTCTGTTTTTGTCGAATCGCGAAATGCCCTCCCACCTCTTCTTTTTCTCTTTTTCCCCTCCCTTTCTTTTCTTCCTCTCTTTTCTTTTATTTTTCTTTTCTCTTCTCTCTCTCTTCTATCCTTCTTTTCCCCGCATCTTTTCTTCCTCCTGCCTCCACCCCGCACCCGAGCTGCCCGCACCTTCCCTTCTCCCGCTCGATCCCGGCTCCTCCCCGCTCCCTCTCCGCCGCCCCATCGCCCTTCCCCAGCAGTGCCTTCTCCCCTTGATCCCCTCCGGCTGCTCCTGTGCTCGAGCTCTCCTCTTCCCCTCCGTCCCAGCCACCTCGCGCTGGCCGCCTCCTCTGGCCGCAACACGCCACCCCGGCCAGCCCTCCTTCTGCCGATTCGCGCCGAGCTCCTCTGACGCACGCGCCTCCCTCCTCCCGCCGCCGTTTCCCCCTTCACCTCCACCTCCGCATGCTGCCTCTCTCCACCGGCGCCGTCCTTGCCTTCCACCCCCCTACTGACTCCTCTCCCCGGCCGGCCGAGCTCTGCCCCGGCTCCCGCTCCTCCTCCGGCCGCGCCTCCCTGCGCCGGCTTCCCATCCCAGCTCCCCATGGCCTCCACTCCGCTTCTCCAAGCTGCTCGACCTCGGCCGTACGCGTCTGCTCCTTCCTTGCTCGCCTCCTCTAGCACCCGCGCGTCCCCGTCGCCATCCACCGCGCCTTCCGTCGCGTGCGGCCATGCCTCGCCGCCTCCCCTCATCCTCCCTGGCCAGCAGACGCCTCACTGCTCCTCCTCCATCCGTGACCTGTTGTGCATCCCCGGCCAGCACCTCCTCGTCCAGTCTCCTGCTACGTGCTCGATGAAATGCCCGCAAGCAAACCAGGCTCCTTTCCGTTGCCGTGTTGTTGTGTGTGTGTTTTCCTCGACGCGTTCTCCGTTGGGTTCCCGTTGCCTCCGTGCCCGTCTCCATGTTTCATCCCCGACGGCCGTCCATCCCCGTTTTCGGTCTCCTGTTGTGCGTGTCTCTGTGCATGACGTTGTTCCCCGACGCCCGTTCCCGTCATGAAGACCCGTGTGCACGCCTCCGTGTCGTGAACCCGGACATCCCCGTCGTGAAGTCCGAACCCCGATACGCCAAGATCTTCTCCGACGACCGTAAAACGACAAGGACTGCTTTCACGACGACCATGAACAACTACCGGTGCCCGAACAACGACGACCCGCCAAGTTCTCCGTGATGATGACCTTTTGTGTTGGCCGTCTTCGTGCGCGTCCGTGAAGGCTGAGAACCCCGTCGACTCCGAAGCCCGGAACGCCAAGGTCTGCAACCCCAACGACCCGAGTACGACTACTTCCACAACGTCGACTACAATGACTACTTCGACTTCGGACGGACGTCTACCTTGACTACTTTGACTACTAGCTCTCCGATCCGAAGACGGTGGTCCCGAATCCGAAGATTTCCCGAATCCGATGTGTGACCCCAACCCTAACCCTATACCTTATATGCGTATCTTATAAAATCATGCATAATTAATTAACATCGCACCTTTATCCATTTAGTCGAATTAAATCAATTTAATTATGGGGTTTGTCCGGTGCATTTATATTGTGCACCGATCCCATTTAAAATGCTTTGCCATGTGTTAGGGAATAAAATTGGACAACCTTTAATTTGTCATGCATCATGTCATCAACATGCCGATTCTTTTGCCGTAGTAGTAAAATGCATCTTTTATGTTTCCGGTGTTCGTTGTTTCTTCGGGAATAGGACGATAAGTTGATGTGAGAAACGACAGGTTCTGCTACCTCTACCGGATTGTAGGCAAGTGATACTCACCTGCTATCTTTGCTTGTCTTCTGTTTCTTACTCGTCCTATCTTTTGTTCCTTGCTAGCCATATATATCGATGCTTGTGTCCGATCCTATATGCATGTTTACCTTGCAGCCATGATATAGCCACACCCCCACATCATATTAACCTGTTGTTTGTTTACCTTGTTGGCCTTGCGAGTCGTAGTGCATGCTTAGGTGCTTTGCTTGAGTCTTGTTGTCTCTTTGTCTAGTCTTGTTCTTAACATGGTAGCTAGGCTCAACTAAAATGGTAATCTTTACTTTCTGTTGCGATGGGAATAACTTAATTAAAGATAAGGCACCGGCGGAAGGCCAATCGTGGTGATTTGTTCTACTAGTGTCGCCTAGGATCTGAGTTCTTTTCCGCTGATCCAAGAATGAGCGCACTAACCACATGTGTGAGTTCTATGTGCCTCCCCGCAGCTTACTACCGGATCCTCAAACCTGTCCAGATGCCACAAGTAGTTCGGGTGTTTCGTAGATCTTGCGGTACGTTCGTTTATCGAGTGTGGAAGGAGGGGCAATCGTATGAGTGTTCCCTCCCGAAGCTGTCCTCGCATCGGCCAGGCCTACCTCGGAGCTTCGGCCGGACTTTGAAGGTGGATCAGTCCTAGCTAGGTGGCTCCCTGGACTTGTTTGTAGAGAAGGGAAACGTTGCGTCGAAACCTCTACCGGTACACCTCTAAGCGAGAGTTTCGATGCGTGTTGGTTCATTGGTGCATCCCTGCAGGGTGAAATCTTTTCGAAAAGCCGTGTCCACGGTTATGGACGACTTGGTGAAATGCGCTGGCTAAAAAGATCATAGACAACTTACACCTATCTTATATTTACTAATTGGAGGCACCGTAGAAGCCTCCACGTTAACTCTCACGGTAAAAAGAACAACAGCCATTAGATGTTCCTAACGAATGATAATAACCGTCAGATCCCCTGCTCAAACCTCATGCGCCTCCATCCTCTGTTCACGAAGCAGCGATGCAGGGTTCGAACCGCAAAGGCAACAAAATAAATATATCTCCTTAATTAATTTCTCTCCTTTCTCAATCCCGTCATCATCATAATGTAAAGACTCAAGTGCGCCACGTAGGTCTCAGGGTCCCGTACCGAGCGTCCTGTACGTTTAAAAAGCCTAGCCCGGCCTCTAGGGTTTCCAATCCTTGGCGCCGCATCAGCCCTGCAGCTCGGAAACATCATCGCCGCCGGCGTCCGAAGTGAAGCCATCACATCAACTGATCAACGTTTGCTTGCTGCGGCCGTTCTTACCTCCAGAAGAACATGCGCGTCCTCACAACTACGATCTCAGCCGAGTCCCTCGATGTGAATCTGGAGCTCTGTACGCACCGATACACATCTTTGCTTAGTGGTCATGCATGCACCATATCTGAAGCCACTAATCTGTATTTTTTATTTACCATGCAGTGAATTCCCCCTCCACGCCGTATTCCATGCAACAACCGGTCGGGAAAAAACAAAAAAGATCCGATTTAGACTCACACTGAAGTCCAATATGCGCTGCAATTTAGAAGAAAAAACAAAATCCGATCGGGCGACCTAGAGACACATCGAGTATTTTCTTCTTCAACACTTCAATCTCCTCAGGTTTTAAATTTCGACGACTCTAAAATTCAGCATATATCTAGGCTAATCAAGAGGAGATAATATACATATGGCAGTTTGAATGAGCATCGCTGTTGATGTCCGGCCATGGGAAACTGCTGCGATTTTATTTCCATGCATCATCTATTCATCTCGGTCGCTTTGAACCAGCCTAAGCATTACGCAAGGTGGAGTCAGCAGCCGGCAGCGCGCCGCCGGATGGAAGAAAGATTCAGTCGAGCTATGAGCTCTGCCTGCATGGCAACGGCCGGCCAAGCGTGCGGCAAGGAAAAAGACACACCTGCAAATCCGGTGCCGCCATCATGCAGGTTTGGTATACATAAGTTATAAAACGTTTGCATGCGAATTAATTTGGGTAGTTCTTCTCTTTGGTTTAATTTTTTTGGCATGATGCATGCATGGCTACTTGGCTGGTCGTTATACCATGAATTCATTTTTTTTCGATTATTAGAGCTGGTGTTCATCCATACAATAGGTTGCATCTTTGCAATGATACATGCATATACAAGCACGGTGGGATATAGTATGGCTGGGTGTTTGGTTTGGCCTTACAAGTATAGGAGAGTAGTAAAATAACTATACTGGAAAACTCATGAAATTCAGAAATACCACTCCTTATGTCGATGGTAAAATATTCCCAAATGTGTTGGACTGAAAACCAAATGGATTGAAACTTTGTTTCAGTTTTATTAATGTGCAGTTGATACCCATATAATTGCTCTAATTCATGCATACTGTAAAGGTGATGTACGTCGTAATGACATTGCCATATATTACTGGAAGTACAATACAAGATTTTGCATGCTCTTTCCGCATTGTTTTCTTAGGGATCCTAGGTGATGAACCTTTATTCCTCATAGTATTATTTGACAATTCATGGAAAATGTAAAATTAAAGCTTGATATTTGCAGGGCGTATTTATCTACAAACCTTTTTTTTGTTGTCTACCCGGCAGTGTGGGACGGATTTGGAAAACATGATCATGTATTTTAAAATTTTCATTTGTGCCTTGAGCACAACTCTGCCCTCTACTTACAGAAATTTACGAAGAATCTAATTAATGTCCATGGATTCTCTGAATAGTATCATATCTAGCCTGAGATTCATATAACTTGCACTTTATTACCTCCTCCTCTCTTTCATGAACTTCTCCGATAATCTGAGATGTGAATTTAATCGAGCAACAACTTACACATGCAGATTTTCCTCCATATTGAACTCAAATAACAAATTTCATATGTTGAGGTTAGCCACAGACGTTTGTCCTTCCTTCTACCTTATTATCCATAAATGAATCTGAAGTAAAGAAACCAGATGTGGTCAACGCATGCTTCTTATTAAGTAACGCGATGTCATTCTCCTACTTAATAGTCAAATTGATCTTGGCTTGAATTTTACCATGATTTTTTGGACAACTCATTCCTACATTTTCATCTTGGTAGTTAAGATGTTCAAAAGGTTATCTGTGTTAAGTAACGGAGTATTACATATTAATATTGTGCTATTCTTATAACATCCTTCTTGATCGTCTCTAGATCAATAAGCTTACTAAATTTTATGTTACAATAAAAATGAATGCACCAAAGTCTGATAAGAAAGGAGATTTATAATATTCCCATTTCACATACATGTTTCATTTTTGTTGCTTGCCAGCACATAATTGTTCTCTTGAGTGTAGTCGTTCTGTCTCTCTGCGGACCAGGAACATCCAGGTCTCTATGCAAAGGAGAGAGTTTAGGGGTATCAAATCTTTTGCTCATACGATCCTAACCTGATAAAAATATTCCAATGGAGAACTAATTGCAGAAGTATATAGTTTTTCGCAAGAATTACAATTGGATCTTATGTTAGTAAAATATATGTTACGTACATTTCGTGATATTTGAATTTGTAAAAACTAATATCGAATATACATTTGAAAAATAATTCACATATACATACATGCAATGTTATTCATTTGTTAATATTCATTTGTTCCTCACAATAGCTAGCCCGTGCAGGTGCACGGGTTGACGACTAGTTAAATATAACTTGACTAGTAAGATAGATTACTTGAATAATAACCCATAGAACTTGTCCACAGTGTGAGTGCCCGGACTTCTTCCTCGTGGGCCGAGGATACGAGGGAGTTGTTTTAGGATGGGTTTGTTTGGTGAGTAGCATAGTTGGTTTCCTATGCGCTCTCTTACCTTGTCTCTGTTAGACGGAAGTTGTACCGTGTCTCTATAAGTTGTTAGTGATGCTTGCCGCCGCCTCAATCGCTAACCATCTTCCCCCGGAATTCCAGCTTTGATATCTTGTGAGTATTACTTGCCAGTATTTCTACTAGTACTGACCCCTTCGGGGCTGCTATTCCAATGCAGCCGACAGGTTTGAAGTCTGACGACGTTAGCTTGGGAATCCCTCCGGCTTGGCCTGGGCAGGGATATGGTGCCTTCGTTTATGTTCAGGACTCTTAGTCCAATTTGTTTCTTGTCCGTAGCCGGACGCTACCCGCTTCCGTTGTTATTTGGATCTTTGTATTGTATCTTTTGCTCTTGACTCGGTGAGTCGTTGTTGTATATATGTTCTTTTGTGAGTTCCATCGAGAACTGTTGTAATGTTATCACAATTCCACCCGCATAACGTGTGTGTTGCGACCTGCATGTTATGCCTGGTGGGCATCCTTTAGGATCGTTATTATGCGGATTTGGTTGGAACGCTAAAATCTGCATAGTACCGATCTTGGGGCGTTACAAGTGGTATCTGAGCTCTGGTTCTTCGATACCCCATGGGTCCGGTCTGCCTGTAGGATACCCTAGCTAATGGTCGTTGTTTGTAGAGTGTCCAAACTATTTTACTAAAAGCTATTTGAAAATATCTCAATAGGATTCTTGTTTACTCCTTACCTCTACCTTCTTTCCCCTCTTACCTTATATGATTTAAATCTTCTCTCTTATCTATCTTCCGGTTATAGCATCTACGTGGGTGGACGATCTTTTACCTTTTACCTAATAGGTTCGATCTTGGAAGCATCTCGACGGAAGGTCATCGCCATCGACGTGAGCAAGAACTTCTTGTTAGTGGTGTCGAGAAGATCAACATGGTGCGAGAAGATTCGATAGTTTACCTTGCTCTTCTTCTCCCTTACGGTAGTGTGGATCTCGGGGCGAGATCCCTTGTTAGTGGTGTCGGTTGTAATGCCCGGGGTTTTTCCCCAAATTAGATTTTTGCTTGTTTTTTATTTCGCATCATCATGACATCAGCATCATGCGCATTGCATTTTTGGCAACAAAAATTATTTTTATTAAACCCTATTTTTATTTTGCAAAAATTGCCGAAAAAGTTTTACCGAGACAATCGTCTCTGTTTTCTAAAAATTATTTGCCAAATTAAATTTTTCAAAAGAAAAATATTTTTGAGACGAGAGAGTAGCCCAACCCTAGCCCAAATCCCACCTAACCTCCAAACCCTAGGGTTTCCTCTGGCTTTTTCCTTTCCCACCCCCTGGCATCTTGCAGCCACCTCCTCTGTTTTGTCGAATCGCGAAAATGCCCTCCCACCTCTTCTTTTTCTCTTTTTCCCCTCCCTTTCTTTTCTTCCTCTCTTTTCTTTTCTTTTCTTTTTCTTTTCTCTTCTCTCTCTCTTCTGTCCTTCTTTTCGCCGCATTTTTCTTCCTCCTGCCTCCACCCCGCACCCGAGCTGCCCGCACCTTCCCTTCCCCCGCTCGATCCCGGCTCCTCCCCGCTCCCTCTCCGCCGCCCCATCGCCCTTCCCCAGCAGTGCCTTCTCCCCTTGCTCCCCTCCGGCTGCTCCCGTGCTCGAGCTCTCCTCTTCCCCTCCGTCCCAGCCACCTCGCGCTGGCCGCCTCCTCTGGCCGCAACGCGCCACCCTGGCCAGCCCTCCTTCGGCCGGTTCGCGCCGAGCTCCTCTGACGCGCGCGCCTCCCTCCTCCCGCCGCTGTTTCCCCCTTCACCTCCACCTCCGCATGTTGCCTCTCTCCACCGGCGCCGTCCTTGCCTTCCACCCCCTACCGACTCCTCTCCCCGGCCGGCCAAGCTCCACCCCGGCTCCCGCTCCTCCTCCGGCTGCGCCTCCCTGCGCCGGCTTCCCATCCCCAGCTCCCCATGGCCTCCGCTCCGCTTCTCCAAGCTGCTCGACCTCGGCCGTACGCGTCTGCTCCTTCCTTGCTCGCCTCCTCTAGCACCCGCACGTCCCCGTCGCCATCCACCGCGCCTTCCGTCGCATGCGGCCATGCCTCGCCGCCTCCCCGCGTCCTCCCTGGCCAGCAGACGCCTCACTGCTCCTCCTCCATCCGTGACCTGTGTTGCATCCCCGGCCAGCACCTCCTCGTCCAGTCTCCTGCTACGTGCTCGATGAAATGCCCGCAAGCAAACCAGGCTCCTTTCTGTTGTCGTGTTGTTGTGTGTGTGTTTTCCCCGACGCGTTCTCCGTTGTGTTCCCGTTGACTCCGTGCCCGTCTCCATGTTTCATCCCCGACGGTCGTCCGTCCCCGTTTTCGGTCTCCTGTTGTGCGTGTCTCCGTGCATGACGTTGTTCCCCGACGCCCGTTCCCGTCATGAAGACCCGTGGGCACGCCTCCGTGTCGTGAACCCGGATGTCCCCATCGTGAAGTCCGAACCCCGATGCGCCAAGGTCTCCGTCCGTGTATGACTCCGTGAACCCCGATGACCGATGCCGCCCTCGTGGACATGCCAAGATCTTCCCGACGACCGTGAAACGACAAGGACTGCTTCCACGACGACCGTGAACAACTACCGGTGCCCGAACAACGACGACCCGCCAAGTTCTCCGTGATGATGACCTTTTGTGTTGGCCGTCTTCGTGCGCGTCCGTGAAGGCTGAGAACCCCGTCGACTCCGAAGCCCGGAACGCCAAGGTCTGCAACCCCGACGACCCGAGTATGACTACTTCCACGACGTCGACTACAACGACTACTTCGACTCCGGACGGACGTCTACCTCGACTACTTCGACTACTTCCTCTCCGATCCGAAGACGGTGGTCCCGAATCCGATGTGTGACCCAACTCTAACCCTAAACCTTATATGCGTATCTTATAAAATCATGCATAATTAATTAACATCACACCTTTATCCATTTTGTCGAATTAATCAATTTAATTATGGGGTTTGTCCGGTGCATTTATATTGTGCACCGATCCCATTTAAAATGCTTTGCCATGTGTTAGGGAATAAAATTGGACAACCTTTAATTTGTCATGCATCATGTCATCAACATGCCGGTTCTTTTGCCATAGTAGTAAAATGCATCTTTTATGTTTCCGGTGTTCGTTGCTTCTTCGGGAATAGGACGATAAGTAGAAACGACAGGTTCTGCTACCTCTACCGGATTGCAGGCAAGTGATACTCACCTGCTATCTTTGCTTGTCTTCTGTTTCTTACTCGTCCTATCTTTTGTTCCTTGCTAGCCATATATATCGATGCTTGTGTCCGATCCTATATGCATGTTTACCTTGCAGCCATGGTATAGCCACACCCCTACATCATATTAACCTGTTGTTTGTTTACCTTGTTGGCCTTGCGAGTCGTAGTGCATGCTTAGGTGCTTTGCTTGAGTCTTGTTGTCTCTTTGTCTAGTCTTGTTCTTAACATGGTAGCTAGGCTCAACTAAAATGGTAATCTTTACTTCTGTTGCGATGGGAATAACTTAATTAAAGATAAGGCACCGGCGGAAGGCCAATCGTGGTGATTTGTTCTGCTAGTGTCGCCTAGGACCCGAGTTCTTTTCCGCTGATCCAAGACTGAGCGCACTAACCACATGTGGGAGTTCTATGGGCCTCCCCGCAGCTTACTACCGGATCCTCAAACCTGTCTAGATGCCACAAGTAGTTCGGGTGTTTCGTAGATCTTGCGGTACGTTCGTTTATCGAGTGTGGAAGGAGGGGCAATCGTATGAGTGTTCCCTCCCGAAGCCGTCCTCGCATCGGCCAGGCCCACCTTGGAGCTTCGGCCGGACTTTGAAGGTGGATCAGTCCTAGCTAGGTGGCTCCCTGGACTTGTTTGTAGAGAAGGGAAACCTTGCGTCGAAACCTCCACCGGTACACCTCTAAGCAAGAGTTTCGATGCGTGTGGGTTCATTGATGCATCCCTGCAGGGTGAAATCTTTTCGAAAAGTCGTATCCGCGGTTATGGATGACTTGGTGAAATGCGCTGGCTAAAAAGATCATAGACAACTTACACCTATTAAATATAACTTGACTAGTAAGATAGATTACTTGAATAGTAACTCATAAAACTTGTCCACAGTGTGAGTGCCTGGACTTCTTCCTCGTGGGCCGAGGATACGAGGGAGTCGTTTTAGGGCGGGTTTGTTTGGTGAGTAGTATAGTTGGTTTCCTATGCGCTCTCTTACCTTGTCTCTGTTAGACGAAAGTTGTAGCGTGTCTCTATAAGTTGTTAGTGCTGCTTGCCGCTGCCTCAATCGCTAACCCTCTTCCCCCGGAATTCCAGCTTTGATATCTTGTGAGTATTACTTGCCAGTACTTCTACTAGTAACTGACCCCTTCGGGGCTGCTATTCCAATGCAGCCGACAGGTTTGAAGTCTGATGACGTTAGCTTGGGAATCCCTCCGGCTTGGCCTGGGCAGGGATATGGTGCCTTCGTTTATCTTCAGGATTCTTAGTCCAATTTGTTTCTTGTCCGTAGCCGGACGCTACCCGCTTCCGTTGTTATTTCGATCTTTGTATTGTTTCTTTTGTTCTTGACTCGGTGAGTCGTTGTTGTATACGGAAAAGACTTGCTACCCCCATGGGTAGCTACACACCCTAAGTTTGACCGAAACGTATATGCAACGGTAAAATGAGATTACTCAAGTAGACAAGGGGGATGTCACTAGTAGAGTTGATAGAATTATTAAAAAGTATTTTGAAATTTTTTCGAATTTTTTTCCATCCGCTATGATTTTTTTAGTAAAGTTTGACCCAAAAGTCAACAAAAAAGTCAACTATGAAAAAAAGCTAAAAATGACGACCAAAAAATATTTTTTTGAAAATTCCGAAACCAGTTTTGTACACCAAATATCCGTGTTTTACTAGGAAAACAAGCTAAAACGGATACATACGGCTTGCATCTCCGTATAACGCATGGGTGTGTAGCTACCCATGCGGGTAGCAAATTGTCTCTCTTGTTGTATATATGTTCTTTTGTGGGTTCCATCGAGAACTGTTGTAATGTTATCACAATTCCACCCGCATAACGTGTGTGTTGCGACCTGCACGTTATGCCTGGTGGGCGTCCTTTAGGATCGTTATTATGCGGATTTGGCTGGAACGCTAAAATCTGCATAGTACCGATCTTGGGGCGTTACAGTAGGCCTCTTAGGCCATACATTTGCATCTTGTTGTTAGACAACACTACTTCGCTTTCGCTTGATGAATTGTTGGGTCTGTGACCCTTTTTGTGTGTATATTTGTATCTTTCTCATATATGAGTTGCTATATGAATCTTTGTGTCGTAGAGTCTGTGAGGTGCCAGTTGTTCCACAAGTCTTGATCTCTGTTTTATACATTGATAGCTATGCCAGTGTTTATGGCATGATCGATGTGTTGCGTGGGAGCGGTAATTCCATGCCCTTCGATTGTGTAGCATAGCCTGCGGGTTACATAGCCCCTCTGTATAATTCCAGGGTCGGGGCGCTACAGTTTATGCAAAGCTTAAAAGTGGGAAATATATTTTCCTAATCTTGTATGTGGATGTTATTCTTGCTAGCAGTGATGTCAGTCTGCTAATAGAAACAAAGAAGTTCTTGTCCTCAAATTTCGACATGAAAGATCTTGGTGAAGCATCATATGTTTTGGACATAGAAATTCACCGAGATAGGAAAAATGGAGTGCTAGGATTATCGCAGAAGGCATATTTAGAAAAGGTTCTAAAGAAGTATAATATGCATGCGAGTAGTGCCACACCTGCTCCTATAGTCAAGGGCGACAGTTATGGGAAATTTCAATGTCCCAAGAACCAATATGAGATCGATCAAATGAAAGCAGTACCATATGCTTCGGGTGTTGAAAGCTTACAGTATGCACAAGTGTGCACTCGCCATGACTTAGCTTTTATCACCGGGGGTACTCGGTAGATATCAAGCAAATCCAGGCATAGAGCATTGGAAGATGTTAAAGAAAGCAATGCGTTATGCGCAAGGCACAAAGGACCTCATGCTAACATATAGAAGATATGATCCCCTAGAGATAAGAGGGTATTCAGACGCAGATTTTGCGGGAGACAAAGATGATAGAAAATCCACGTCAGGATACGTGTTCACTCTCGCAGGAGGGGATATATTTCGTGGAGAAGCTCCAAACAGTCAATAGTTGCATTGTCCACGATGTATGCAGAATTTATAGCATGTTATGAGGCCACGGGGCAGGCGATATGGCTAAAGAAATTTATACCCGACTTGAAAGTGGTAGATTGTATTGACAAACCACTAAAGATGTACTGTGACAACCAGCCCGCAATATTTTATGCTCACAATAACAAGTCGAGTAATGCTACCAAACCAATAGAGATAAAGTATTATGTTGTGAAAGATAAAATCCAGGATCACACTATAAGTCTCGAGCATATAAGGACAAAGGATATGCTTGCGGATCCGCTAACGAAAAGGCTTACCACCCAATGTGTTTAAGAAACACTTAGCTGGCATGGGTTTAAGGGAAAGCCTATGATTCCTGGATCATGAGAGGCCCAAAAGGAACATAATTTGTTTCAAAACAGAGAGGTATGTTGTAGCTATCTGATTCTATTGGCAATAGAGCTGTGACAATGAAACATGCTCTATGTATTGACCTGTGATGAAACGAGTAAAGTATAAAGCATAAAGTTAAAAATAAAAGTTGAGATCAAGGGGGAGAATGTTAGATTGATCTCATCCGGTTTGGACCCAACGGTCCACCGGACCCCATGATCGTGCCCTGATCGGGGGCGCCCAACCGAACCATTGTTGGTGGGCCCCTATCGCGCTGCGCATATAAAGTGGTGGGGGGCCGGCAGCACACGTTACGAGGTTGACCGTGCGCCGCACATCCCACCAACAATCCCCTTCTGATCTAGGGTTAGTGCAGTAGCGACGGGAAGCACCGCCACCACTGTCACCACTCACTCGCCGCCGACGGCCACTCACCACCATGGCCGGCACCTCGAGCTCGGCAGCCCAAGGAGAAGGTTCCCCTCTCTCCCTCTCTATCTCTCTCCAGTACCAAATTGCATCAACAGAAACATTGTGCTACTGTTAGATCTAGACTAGATGATCTTGTGGTTTTAACATACCGATTGTTAGACGTGAACTATAAGCACACGTCAAGCCAGCCGTATTCAAGGAGGTGTAGAATTAGTTTAGATTATTCCTAAGTTGTAATCCTTTTCCTTGGCGTCCAAACCTCCTTGTACTACTATTTAATCCCATCAAGGAATCCAATCAATCTAAGTGTAACAATTACAATTTCAAACTAATTCTAAACATCCTTGAATACGTCTAGCTTAACGTGTCCTTGTAGTTCACGTCTAATACCAATTGCTCGGGAGAAAAATGGACAACCCAATCATTTGAAATTTGTGAGTACGATTCATACGAAACAGGACAAGGCCTTAAAATCAGTCAGTACAGTTGTACTAGGTTCCTACGTCGCACCGTCGTGTGACTTTTCCCTGGGTACGTACCCTACTCGCTCTGTTCCGGTACGCGTGTGCGACTTCCAGAATGTCAACTGGTCTCGCACACATCCAAAAGAAGGTCAGAGGAAACGAAACCGTGCGCATCCCATCCACACGATGCACAACCTGCCCTCCTTCACGTAATCTGACGACCTCGTCCACGTCCGGTTAGAGAAAAACAAAGGGATCACTACCACCTCGTCGGAAGTCAGATCCACGACGCTTTCAACCTTAATAATTTTATTTACACACCGTCCGTACCGCGTAACGCCCGGGAGAAGCGCGGCAAGTTGGCAAACAAACCCCTCCCTCGGGAACCAACCAGGAGCGAGTCGTCGCTCGTCACGACCCATGAGTCCCCATGATGTACGCGTCGTCCGGCCGGCCGAGACGCCGTGCCGCCGCGATCGCGAGCAGGAAAACGGCGGCGCGCTCGGAAGCATCGCTCGCTGCGTCGTCGTGGCTCCGGGCCGGGCCGATCGAGCTGCCGGGCGAGAGGGGAGCGGTCAAAGATGGGCAGCGTTTGTTGAGTTTTCTTTTTTCAAATGGAGGATGGACCGGGCCCCGGGCCAGCTGTGCACCTTGCGCATGGTATGGTACGTACGGTGGTCAGTGAGAAAGAGCGCGTCAACGGTCTCGGTTTTCCAGCCATTTTCTCGGTTTGCACCTCGCGGTTTCCAGGATGTTGTAGCATTATTGTTGTTTTAATTCTGCTAGCGGCGTACGATCAATCTGTTCTGGTTCAGTCGGCGTCACGCTTGGCCAACACGTACTCACTCCAGTGTATTTATAGTTTTGTTCTAAATTAAATTTTTAGAAATTTAACCAACTTTATAGAAATAAATAGCATCATTTATGAAACTAAATTAGTATCATTACTTCATTAGACCCGTTTTTTGAGATGTACTTTCATAATATACTAATTTGATGTCATATATTACTAATTAGCCGATCAAATTTTAAAAATTTAACTTATAATAAGAGGTAGAAGTACACTTATAGTGGACAGAGTGAGTACACGTGTGTTCGTGTGGCGTGGCGTGGATGGCTGTGCACAGTGCACAGTGCACAGGGCACAGGAAGAACCCAGCGGCACGCTAGCTCCAGACTTCAATATACTGCCAACAGACAAGTGCGAACCACACTGATTTCAAGGGACGATTACGCAAAAAAACGAGCAGCGAAGAAAGCAACAAACCGGGCTTTGATCTCCCCGTTCCTGTCTCCTAGTTATAAACCCCCCTGCCGGCCTCAGCTGATCAAAAAGCTCAGCTAGCTACACGCCACCAGGACCCGGGACAGGAGGAAGAAACAACGCATATAATCCCCATATCCCCTCCCTCCCGCCAGCCACCGTCCCGCCAACTCGATCGCACAAGACAACAGACCGCCGTCCGGCCGTGCTCAAGATCTCGCCGCCTTCCTCCTTCTCCCTCTCCGTCCCCGGAAATCGATCGGACGATCACCGGCCGTCACCATGGCTGTAAGTTCTTCTCCTCTTAACCTCATCTCGATCATATCTCTCCTCGTGGTCTTCTTCCCTGTCGGTAGTTAATTGGCGGCGGTTTCCGGTAGAACCAACGATCATAAGCTAGTTCTGAATTTCTGATCTTGTTTCCTGTCGCAAGAACATCATCCTCTTTTCCTGTAGCGGGTTCCATTATGGTTTGATTCTCTCGAGGACGTCAATTAACTAGTTCGTATGAAACTGGCCGGTGTAGTTTCTCGTAGTATGATCTGTGCATGGGCACCCCCTGGCCCGAGTCTGAATTTTCTGAAGGAAGAGCAGCTCATTGCCTCGGGCTTCTAGTAGAGTGGATTAGCTGCCTGCTAGAACCATTTCGAAATTCAGGTCTTGAAGGACAGGTCGCGCCAGCCTGACACTGAATGTCTGAATCAACCTGTTGATTATCGCAGTGAGTTCGAACTAGATCAGGCTTTTCTAAGGATTTATGGATTATGGTGTGGATGCTGAATGCAAAGATCTGCGTTAATCAAAGCCTTAATTTCTTAGCAGCTGAAGTGTACCTTTCGATCACGTTTAAGTACGGTGATGTCGGCAGGCTAACCATTACAAGAAGATAGTCTTCGATACTATTTAGCTCGATCTCATCGGCGACTTTTTTACTTGAATTTTGTTACAGTTTGGAATTCGGACGGAACTTACATAGTATGTATAGGGTGTCGGCAAGGTAGACCTGCTGGATTCCTTGCGGTGTCACTTTAGTTTAGTTTGGCCTACAAGTGCAGATTTGTCAAACCTTGAGAGTTGACACACCAACCACTGCATTAAGCCTGCCCTGTAGATTGGCTTCAACTAGTCCAAGTGGCATGTGATTAGCTTCTTGATTTCATAATTGTTCCATACTTTCCGTTGATTAGTCCATGACAGCATATAAAGCCCATGAGCACACTGCTGCCTCTTAATTATTGAGCCGTGTCAAGTTGACATGTCCCAACACGTGTTAATAATTTTTCTTGGGTTTTAATGATCTCATCGAGAATGAAGCTTCCTTGTTGATCCAAGTTGGATCTCTGGGTCAGAATATGATGATGCCCCCTAGGCTGTTCATTCTTATTTATGTTTTGTCTAATATATCCCGGGAGCAAGCTCTCATGTTCTTCCAACGTTTTGATCGAGTCGAATAATTTCCAAGCCTCCCTGGAAATAAGTAGTCTGCTATAGTTTCGTTTGAAATAGCCTATTGGAGATGTTCAATCCTAAATTGTTTTGTCTTTCTAAGCCTTTGTTGGATCAATGTCCAACCATAATCATCCACCCTATTCCAAGTGGAGTACAAGTGTACAACCCATTGACCACAAATACATTTTAACAAATCCTATTAAAAACAATACATCAATTATAGGTTTATTAATGTGCACTCTTGGATGATTGATATTTACGGTAAATTTCACAAATGGTAATATTCCCTTCGAGTGAATTCCACTTTTTACTCTACAGTTGTGCATTTATGGCACTATTACACCATTTAGTGAGACAAAATAAGAAATACAGTATACATTTTTGAACATGGTTTTACCCCATCTTGACATTCTGCATAATTCGGAATGTTAAGTCTATGTGTTGCATCAAAATATGCAAAGATCAGAGTGCGTCAATGATGATAATTTCGGACCTTCTCTTCACTATCGGCTCAATTCCTTGTCTTTGTTTTGATATTTTGAGTCTCAACAATCACCTCACACATTTTACCAATAAACATGTATCCGAAAAAGAGGGTCCAAAGGTGTAAAATGGGTGATCTAGACGTTTTTACATTAGATGAGGTAATTAGTTTCACAAATATATAATTAGGGGGTAAAAAGTGGAATTCAAAATTTTGACGCCTTGAACCATTCGATGTCTCCCTGCTCAGACTTAGGTAGGGAGAGGATTAGTAAACTGCAAAGCTTTCCTTAGCAGAGCTTAAAAATAGTAACGGATTTGCTAATTCTCAGGCGCCTGATTTTTTCTTATGTCTCAATCACCCACAAAAATGTGCATGAGTTGCATTTTTCTGGGAGAAATGTGCAATTGCATTTTTCTGCCAGAAAAGTGCAATTCGTTCTAGTTGCACTTTTTGTTGAACTGCAGTTACACTTTTTCTGAGGTGATTGAGACTTAAGAAATTCTCAGGCGTCTGATTTTTTCTTATGTCTCAGTCACCCACAAAATGTGCATGAGTTGCACTTTTTTGGCAGAAAATGTGCAATTGCACTTTACTTTTTTGAACTGCAGTTGCACTTTTTTAGGTGATTGAGACTTAAGAAATTCTCAGTTAACCGAGACATAGGCAAACCCAAATAGTAAAGCTCTTGACAATCTCATCAGTTCGTGCTACATGCATGATGTGTTTCTGACCAGTGCAACCGTCCGTGCTTGAGTTTGGAAGTCTAGAATCATATCGCCGGTGTTATGTTACGACCAAACAAGATCGATGAACGGAAGAGAAAAATGGTGTATGTATTGTGTCTGAAACTGATCTTCTCCCCCCTTGCATGAACGCAGAAGCAGCAGAAGAACGGCGCGCACGTCCCCAAGTTCGGCAACTGGGACAACGACGGCAACGTCCCCTACACGGTCTACTTCGACAACGCGCGCAAGGGCAAGGGCGCGGGCGTCAAGCGGATGAACCCCAACGACCCCGTCGACAACCCGGAGGCCTTCTCCTCCTCCGCCTCCTACGCCGCGCCGTCCCGAACCGCTCCGGGTCCGAGCACGGCAGGGCGCCGGCCATCCCTCCTCCTCGTTCCCCGCCTCCCGCGCACCGCAACGAGCGCCGCCCCAGCGACGCGCCGCCGCCGCCGATGTCCCCGAACCCCTACGGCGGGGCGTCGCCGCACCACCGCAACGCCGGCGCCGCGAGCGCTGGACGGACAGGCGGGTACAGCGTGGAGCAGTCGCCGTCGCCGTCGCCGCTGCACCCGAACTCCGTGGAGGGCAGCGGCTACGGCCTCGTCGCCAACTCCGTCGACCGGCCGAACCGTGCCAGGGCCACCTCGCGCGGCAACGGAACGGTAAGCATGTGCTCTGCTCTGCTCTGGTGTTCCCAAGGCTACTTGGCATGATTTGTATCTTACCTTGGTTGCTGTTCCGAATTTCGATCGATGGCAGCCGACGAGGGGTTCGGCGGTGCCAAGTTCGGCGACTGGGACTCGAACCCGGCGTCGGCGGACGGCTACACGCACATCTTCAACAAGGGTGAGGGAGGAGAAGGGCACCCAGGCCAAGGCGCCGGCGGGGCTCGGCAAGGACGTCGGCGCCCGTGGCAACGGCCCAAGGCAGCACGACGACGGCTACGTCTCATCGGTGAGTTCCATGCCTTCGCCTCTGATTTGTTCATGTCCATCCTCGCTTTCCATTCAGTGATCGATCTCACTGATTGCCCATGATTTTGAGTTCTCAATGCTTCTCTGCTGGTTCCGCTTGCAGAGCCGCTGGTGCTTGGGTGTTTCAAATAGGAACTGTTCGATCGACGACGGAGAGAAGTAAGCAATGGATCGATCTTTGGGAATGTAAATTGTGTGACATTAAAAGGGTTTTGCCGTTGATTCGGCTTGCCAACTCCTGTGATCCCCATTTTGTGGGACATTATTTGGCATTGGGCATTGGGCACTGAGCAGAGTCCATAATCTCTTGGTTGTGAAATCTAGTTTTAGTCTTGGTTGTTGTAATGCTAGAAATTCTTGGAATGCTAGACTGGGTGTTGCATTTTTGGTTCTCATGTAATGAGTTATGTTATATGTACGACAGGTCTAAACTTTGAGATGAAATATTCCGTTGTTATTGGTCAACAATTCAGAAATTCACGCTGCCTCCCGAGCTCACATGCTTCTGATATTTTCAAACAAATTAAAAAAATAAAACAAATAAGAATTATGAAAAAATTAGAGACAAATATATACAAGTTTTAAACATAAGTGTAAAGTTTCGGAACGAAATGCCATGTTTTGTGCTCTATGCGAAAAAACATGATTCTTACTTTTCTTCCGTACGGAGGCACAACAAGCAGCTATCGTCAAAGATGTCCTGAACATGCTCGTAGAGGTAGGGGCAACTTATCAATCCCACAAAGTGTTCTATCCTGTTTTTGGATAACTATCAAATGTTAGTTGTGCAACAAGTAAAAAGTGTGCTAGATGTTACCCAACAATCTTTTGAGCCAAAATATTCGTGCCTCCCCGTACCATATGGAAGGTGGCCTCTCACGCGCTGACGACGAATCAATATAAGAAAATGAGGCACATAGGCTGTCTACCAACATGCCCGATCTGAGGGTGGAGGAAAGCTTTTCCATGTGTTGGTTTCTTGCTCTAATACCTCGACGCTATGGGACACTATGAGGGGTCGTTTGGATCCCATCATTTCAGAAGAATGCATTTCAGATTCCATACCCAACGTGTTATGCTATCATGGAATTGGAATGTCATTTCAATTGGAATTTCAGAGAATGCCTTTGCTATGTTAAGTCAATTCCTGTTCATAACCCTCTAATTTCTTGGAATTCATTTTATTTCATTTCTACCAAATGAAATGACGGGTGCCAAACGAGCCCTGAAGGATATTTTGCCAATTCCTCCCAATTAATAAGTGTTGACCACATACGATGAGTGGATCTTACACCTGTTGGAAAATTGCGTGAGCGAAACTAGGGACAAGATTACTATGCTTCTTTGGAATGTCGAGCTTACTCTCAAACATGGCTCATGGGAAAGAATTGAATATCCACATTGGAGACGTCGAAATCTTCATGTCGTCATACATGAACTCCCTTTCAACACGTGAGACGTAAAAGTGTAGAGGAGTGATGGTGTTGGTAGAGTTGGGTGGTGCCCCACGCGAAGGCGTGGATGTAGCGAGTAGCAGTTTTCCCTTAATTAAGAACCGAGGTTTAATTGAACTAGTAGGACTTTGAAATCAACAACGAGGTGCACGTCAATGCTGTCACGCGTACCGTTGACAAACTTGGACCTGCACACACTCATTACTTGCCCCCAACGGCAGAAAGGTTGTCAATCTTCCCGGTCTGCTGAAAACAAAGCGGTTAAACATATAGTGTAGTGAAATGAATTTATGGAAACGGACCAGCGAGCAAGTGAATATGAAAATCGGATAAACGAGGTTGTAAACAATGTAAAAAAGATGGACCGCGGGTCATGGGTTCACTAGTTGATACGTGTCAAACGTATCTATAATTTTTTATTATTCCATGCTAGTTTTTGTGATGATTGTCACATGTTTTAATAATCATATTATAATCATTTTTTATGCATTTTGTCGGACTAACCTATGGACAAGATGCGCAAGTGCCAGTTTCCTGTTTTTGCTGTTTTTGTACTTCAGAAAATCTACCACAGGAAATATTCTCGGATTGCGCTGGAAATTTACGGGGAATTTTTATTCGACAAGATGGAGTCGGAGTCCAAAGGGCGACCTGGGGGGGCACCCAGGGGCCAGAGGCGGCCAGCGGCCGCGGCCCCGCCTGGACCCGCGGGTGGGGCCCGCCGCTGCCCTCTGGGCACCGCCTCGGCCCCCCTCGACGCCTATAAAATCACTAAAAACCTAAAACGCTCAGGGCGGCCATTATTTTCTAGAGAAGTCATCCCGAACCGCCGCCACCATAAACCCTAGTTCAGGGGTGATTCTGAAGCTGATCCAGGCACCCTGCTGGAGGGGAGATCGATCCCGGAGGGCTCTTCATCGCCATGCCTTCCTCCGGGATGATTTGTGAGTAGTTCCACCTTGGACCATGAGTCCATGGAAGTAGATAGATGGTAGTATCTCACCCTTGTGCTTCATGTATTATGATCTTGTGAGCTGCCTAACATGATCAAGATCGACTATTGTAATGCTATGTGATGTGTTTGCTGGGATCCGATGGATTATGAAGTTATGATCATATTTTGCATGATTCTTATATGTTCATTTATATTCTTGCATGCTCTCCGATGTGTGTAGTTGCTTTGGCCAAGTAATTATGTATGTCTCCAAGAGGGAGTATTTATGCTAGATAGTGGGTTCACGCCCCCTTTTGTTCCTGGGCACAAGTGTCGGCACAGTGGAAACCAGGGTACCACGGGCCGGCCTGCCAGGGCCCACAACATTCTTTAGAAGATTTCACTAAGGACCAGGCTCTCCAAGCCTGGCGAGCCTCGCGAGGGACCTCTCCTCCTCGCCAAGGGTTTTTCCCTCGGCGAGGGACCTCTCCTCGAGAGGGCATCTCGGATGCCGCCTGCAAATTCTACTAAGGACCAAGCGGAAGGCCTCGCCGAGGGTTTCCCCCTCGGCGAGGGTTCTTTCCTCGCGAAGCTAGCTCTGCCTCCGCGGCAGAGCGCACATGGGCTCTGCACCCTCCGCAGAGTGACGACCGCGCCAGCGCGCGGTGACGGTAGCGCCACAGTTGCCGTTCTTATGTATAAAGGAGTCAACAAAGCTGCACCAAGCAAAGGAGCCCCAAGGATTGCCATTTTGGTGATAAGGGAACCGTCTGCAGCTACGCTCCAAGGGCGACGTCACCGTGGGACCCGTCCCACCTCCGCAGCGCCAGCCCACCGTCCTGGTTGGACGGTGGCTTTTCCAGCTTTGGTGACGCTGCCCCCTGCCGTGGACCGCGTCCATGGACTTTACCTTTATGGTGGACTCTACCTTTATCGTGCACCGCATTCCTCCTTCGTCGCCATGTGGTAGCCCTTCCCGCCAAGAATTTGGGGGAAAGAGGCCCGAGACGCCTATAAAAGGAGGGGGAGCACGCTCGGGCAAAGGGTTGGACTCTGAGCGGTTCACGATCCTGGAGCTTAGACAAAAACCCTAGATCCGAGTTCTGCAGTAGCCATTGTAGCCACCTTGAGCTCGCCAAGCTCGCCCTGTACTGAAACCTCTCCAAGCAAGTGCAATACACCAGAAGCAGGACGTAGGGGTTTTACCTCATCTAGAGGACCCTGAACCTGGGTAATACCGTGCGTTCACCTCTGCAGTGTTGTCCCGCAGCGAGTTCGACGAGCACCGTCGCCGAGGCACGTTGAGGGTTGTTTGATTCCGTGTTCAGCCCCTTACTCGATCCTTGTGAGACACACCCAGTTCCTGGGATAGCTCTCCGACATTTGGCGCGCCAGGTAGGGGGCTGAGGCGCATCTTCAACCTCGACACCGCCATGGCCGGCTCTCGCGCCGAACGACTCGCTCGCCGGACGGCCAGCGCCGCCACCGCTCCCGTTGGCAACCCGCGCGGCCGCCCGCGCGGAAGTGCCGCTCCGGAGCGCCACGTCGACCCCGAGCCCCGCGTCGAGCACCCGGAGGACGACGACATCGACCACGCTGAGGACGACCTCGGCGAAGAGGAGGCCTCCTCCCTGCACCCGTCGCGGGACCGTGCTGCCTCCTCGCTGGGCCGCCCTGCGCCCAGCCCGGCGACTGCGCTTCTCATGGCGCAGGAGCTCCTGCAGTACCGTCCCACGCCGGAGGCCCAGGAAGCCTGGCTCAATCGCCTCTCCGAGCTCATCGGCTCCGCTCACGTCGCCGCTCCCGCACCGTCTAGTTCGCTGGTCCTCTCTGCACGCGCAGGGGACGTGGCGCACGGGCGCCGCATGCTCCTCCTCGTCACCCCGCGCCCGCTCCAGCTCCACCGCAGCCTGCTCCAGCCGGGGCTCCCCCTCGCGACAACCCGTGCAGCATCGCACGCATCGTCGCCGCACGACTGCCAAATCGTGCAGCGAGCCCCGGAGGACGCACGCGTTAGCATCGAGCGCAACCAGGATCGTCACAACCGCGCCGTCCACGACGTCGCCACCGTGGGGCGCCACCCTCGCCAACGGCACGGTCACCTACGGCACGACGACCGCGTTCAGTCGCAGCCTCCGTCGCGTCGTCTGGCCGGTCAAGTTCTGGCCGGATCTCCCTCCGCGCTACGACGGCAAGAACAACCCCCTGGAGTTACTGCAGCTCTATACCTTGGCCATCCAGGCCGCTGGGGGCGACAACAGAGTCATGGTGAACTGGTTCCCCATGGCCCTCAAGGACTCCGCGTCCTCGTGGCTCACAAACCTCCCCGCCGAGTCCATCAACACCTGGGAGGAGCTCTGCCGGTGCTTCGTCGCCAACTTCAAGGGCACGTACGAGTGCGGCCTCACGTACAACGACCTCCGCGCCGTGCGCCAGAAGCCTGGCGAGACCCTCCGCAAGTACATCCAGCGCTTCAGCCAGGTGCGCAACAAGATCCCCAACGCCACCGACGCGCAGGTCATTTCGGCCTTCCAGGCTGGAGTCATGGACGTGCGGATGCTCGAGAAGCTTGGCATCCACGACAACATCACCACCGTCGTAAAGCTCTTCGACTTGGCGGACAAGTGTGCCAAGGCTGAGGAGGGCCGCTTGTTCGTCAAGAACGAGCCAGAAGACCCCGTCGAGGGTCCAAGAAGAAGAAGAAATCCAGAAGCGCAAGACCACTGCGGTCCTCGTGGCTGAGCCTGACGAAAAGCAGCCTCGCGCTGCCGCTCCAGCCCCGGGGCCCGAGAAGAAAGATGATCGCCCCTTCTGCGTCTACCACAACAGGCATTTCCATGCCACCGAGGACTGCTACGACCTCAAGAGGCTTCGCGAGGCCCGCGAGGCTTGCGAGGCTCGCGAGCGACAGCAGTAAGGAACCCCTCCCGAGCCCCAACCTACGGTCGTCCCCAATGGTAGGTGCCTCTTGAAGCAAGCGGCTCGGGGGCTAGCGTCACCATCGGCGCCAACTTGCCTCCTCGGGCGGCAAGCACGGTCTTGGTGGTTGAAGGGGAAGAGCCAGTCCTCGCCAAGCAGAGCTCCGCCCCACCAAGCCCAGAACTCCACGACAAGGAAGCAGCCTTGTCAAGCCCCCGGCTCTCCCGAGGCTACCCCCCCCCCCATGAGGCCCGGGGGCTCGCGCCAAAATCGTCTAGGCTCCGGCCTTTCTCCCGAGGTTCCGGCCTTCGCGAGGCTGATCCCCTCGCGAGGCCCCGGTCCTCGCTGGGACACCCCGTGCAGCCACGGTAAAAAGTTTAGGCTCCGGCCTTTCTCCCGAGGTTCCGGCCTTCGCGAGGCTGATCCCCTCGCGAGGCCCCGGTCCTCGCTGGAGACACCCCGTGCAGCCACGGTAAAAACGTTTAGGCTCCGGCCTTCTCCCGAGGCTCCGCCCTTCGCGAGGCTGATCCCCTCGCGAGGCACCGGTCCTCGCTGGAGACACCCCGTGCAGCCATGGTAAAAACATCAAGGCTTCCCCTCCGTGACAGCCACCCCGTGCAGCCACGGTAAAAACATCGTGGCCAATGTCACATCCTCCACGAGGAAAAAACTTCGGGCTCCCCTCTCTACTATACGTTGCCGCGGGCCGTTCGAGAAGACTCCCAAGCCATCGCGCCTCGGCAAGGTGACTTCTTCACGCACCATGCCTTGGCGAGGTGGATCCCCATGCCCAGCCATGGTGGACCGCAGGCTCTTGAAGCCACCCCCGCATAGGGGCCCCCTCTCTGAGCTCTCTCTACATGCATCGCCTCGGGCGCGAGAGTCTCAGCCACTCCATGTGGAACCCCATGCCTGACATGGCGGATTTTCTATTTCTGGCCACGCCAGTGTAATGAACCTCTGTTTCAGGTCACTTTGAACCTTTGCGCTCTGCGCCAGCATATGTTGTTGCTTCGGTAAGCAGTTGTGTTATTGCCTTTCATTCTCGTTCGTATGATCCCTCTTGTGTATCTCGCGAGCGGGGGCTGGGCATGGTGCCTTTCCACGGGAGCATCCCGGCAGCGCCTCAAACCCAAGGGATCCGAGCTCTGAACTCACGGGTCAGCCTCATGCATTTCAACTCCCAAGGAGCTTGAACTCATGGACCGGCTCCCGTGCACGTCAACTCACCAAGGACCTTGGTTCCTGTTCTCCTCGCGAGACACACATGAAGGAACCTATGAGCGCGCATGAGTTATCTAGCTATGTATTGCTTGTGGGTATGCCTATCTGTCCAAACGCAGGAAAGCAGGCTCTCCAAGCCTCGGGCAACCTCAGGAGGAAAACGCCTCATCAGGGAACCAACACCCTCTCCAAGGCAAAAACGCCTCGCCAGGGAACCAACACCCTCTCCAAGGCAAAAACGCCTCGTCAAGCTAAGTCCAAACACTTGGTTGAATTTCCTTTCGCTGGTTTTTGCCCCTCGAGCCTCTTTTCTCTCTCCTATGCCTCATGGGCTGCTTGCGCATCAAAGGGGGGCCCCAAGCATCGCGCTTCGAGGAGCTCTTACTTCTTGAGGCCTCACGCACCCCCCGGCCTTGTGGAGCCCTAACTCTCACATACCGAAGCGGTGGTGGTGTAGCGCTAAGAGGGTCCTAAGACGTAGAGCGAAAAAGACATGAGGGGGAAAGACAAAAGCCTCCCGATGGACATTCACAAGCATATTCCAATGAAACTTAAACAAGTCTTTACAAAAGTTTTACAACCAAATGCTAAGGTAATGTGTGCCTCATGCACATCCAGCCGCAGGAAAAGCTCAGGCCTGCGGGCCTCCCGAGGTGCCTTCGTCGCCCGCTGCGGCGCGTTCCTCCTCCCCCGCAGCGTCCTCCTCGCCGTCGTCCTCACCCTCCTCGACTTCGACCTGGTCGAAGAGCTTGGCGTACGCCTCGGCGGCGTTCCGCATCCTGTCGTTCACCGCCACGCTCCAGATGTTGACGGGCGCCGTCACAGCCTCGAGGTCGAGGGAAGGCTGAAGCCTCGCGAGGTTGGCAAAGATGCAGTAGGTGGCGAGGACGAGGATATCGCGGCTATCCTCCATGACGCGCTCGTTGAAGTCCTTCGCGGTCTCTTCAAGCTTTGCGAGGAAATGCTCGAAGAAGAACGTGTACACGGCCTCATCGTCGCTCCCCCCTGCGGCAAAGGAGGGGACCTCGATCCCCAGACGGTGCCCAACGGCGCGCGCGTAGAGCACTAAGTCTTGGAGCATGCACTGGCGCGACATGGTCCGGCCAAACTCCGCGTTGCTCCGTGCCTCCTCCACAAGGTTCACGACCGGCCCCACCTGCTGGTGGAGCTCGTCCAGGTCCTTCTTCAGGGCGACAACCTCCTTTTCCGCACGAGCTTGAGCCTCCTTGGCACGCTTAAGGCGGGAGGCCATCTCCTTCTCCTCCTTCTCGAGCCCCTCGATCTGGTGCTGGAGCTCATTGCGTTTCTTTGTGAAGCGCTCCTCCTGCTTGGTGACCTTCGCATCGTAATCCTGGGCGAGATTCTGGCGGATAAGGTTGA
This sequence comes from Puccinellia tenuiflora, assembly GCA_012064385.1. Taxonomy (NCBI): domain Eukaryota; kingdom Viridiplantae; phylum Streptophyta; class Magnoliopsida; order Poales; family Poaceae; genus Puccinellia; species Puccinellia tenuiflora. The sequence goes on along the minus strand of QRDG01000165.1, from coordinate 835,131 downwards.
CCTTGGCGTCGGCCTCCTCCTGGATTCTTTTCTGCTTCGCCGCGAAGTCGGCGTTGGCCTTCTCGTGGCGTTCCGCGTAGGTGGCCTCGTCCTTGGCCACCCGGCCCTCACGAGCCGCCAGTTGCTCCTCGCGGATGGCCTGCTCCTTCTCGAGCTGTTGGATCTGCTCCTCGCGCTGGCGCAGCTCCGCCTCGCGAGAGGAGAGCTCTCCCTCACGCTGCGTGAGCTCCGCTTCACGCTGCACCAACCGCTTATCGCGGGTGTCCAGCAGCTCGCGGATCTCCTTCAGGCTGACCTCTACAACCTTGGAGTCAGCGATGAATTTCTACTCTG